>OY829914.1:147520281-147837781 GCA_963691935.1 Nephrotoma guestfalica | reverse complement strand
TATCCATTACTTCGGGGTTCGATACCCCAATTCTTATTCTCAATGTGCCTTTTTTTATTAACTTTACGATCCCTCTATCCGACTGAGCTGCGGGAATCAAGGCCGCATGGGGTACAAAACAGAGAGTGGCAAATCTATGAAACTGGGTTAACTTTAGCAGTAGCTAAAGTCTAACCCGTTTCAGTAGGCCTATGTCTGTGCAGTTGCCTTGGCAAATGCTAGGTGGCTCGCCAGTCCGACTGGCAGGGTAGCATAACAAGTATGGCCTGAGCTGAACTTGAAACGCTCCAAGATATTAATCACACTAAGGAAGTGTGATTTAGGTAGAATTGTAAGGGTACTTACCGGACACTTCCTCTTCGGAGATCATGCGAGAAGGCTGGGTCTGGATGCAAATGACTTATGCGGAAGCTGCAAGGACGAGGAGAAGTAGTCGACTCCTGCTCACTTCCTATGCTCATGCCCTGGGCTAGCTGGCAGAAGGCATGATCACTTGAGCAAAGAGTAAATACACTATGGGCAGCCTCTCTGATATCAAAAGTTGTATTGTGGGAGATCTTGTATGCTATATTAATAGCACTAAATGGTTTTAAAGAGAGTTTAATAATGTCGGATCCAGTGGCATCACTAACCTAACCTGTATTAAGAACTTTTATTGACGAATTATAATGAACTTAGCTAATTACATTATGAACATAAAAGAGTAGTATTAAAAGGGTTAGTTAATTAGCATTTAGAAAAATCTAATTATTCACCGTATGAAAACTTATAAATTCAATTTACTATTAGGATTACTTATAATTATTTAACCCGAAAATACCTATTTTTAAATATTTATACAAAAAAAATTATAACACGCCATTTTGTTTTCACATAACTAATAAAACGCTTTCGGTACGAATCTGACGAAAAATAACTTGTATCATCCACAAAAAAAAATTGTTTTCCGTGAATTTTATTTTAATAAATTTGAACTAAACCCCAAAATAATTTTCACAAAACATTCACGAATTATTCAATTTTTATCATTATTTTATTTCGATAAACAACCAACCACAAACTAACCAATGATATGAACACCAAATAAAAATTCTTTGCATAATTACAAGTGAAAAATACTACACGCTTCACTTTAATTTGTTAACACAAAATTTATCAATAATAATATTTGCTATTTATCTATATAGAAATTAAGTATAAATCTGTTTTTTTAAATTAATTTAACAAAAAACGGATAAATTACAAAGACTTTATACTATATTGTCTATTTCATGTGTAGCCAGTTAAAACAGGATAAATATATAAATATCTATTTACATCTCTGTTTTTGATTTCCGTATCATCCACATTAAAAACCTTTCGTTTTTATTTCGACTTTTAGCGCGTTTAAAAAATTGTACTGTAACGACAGTTTCCTGTTTTAATTCTGGTTGGGAATGAATTGTAATGTATTAATTTGTTTATGTATTGAGGATTCTAAAACTGTCACACATTCATTATTGATCATCTTACAGATTCCAGATTAGCTGTTCTGAAACCAGATGGCGTTTGGTCCTTTAGTTATTTTTTTAAATAAGCAAATGTGTATTTGATTAGGGATGACAAAAGGACAAGTTCCTTTCATATTATCTAACTTTTTATTTAACTATTTCTTCTTTTTTTAAATAAACTCATTAAATCAACAGATTCACAAAGCCCGTTGAAGATAGAAAGGTGGTACGTTCTTTTCCTGCTTTGATTATTTTGTGGTTTCTGGATTCAATTTATTTTGATTTAATTTGTTTTAGGAGAACCATATTAATTTAGTTAATACTTAAATATAATTAATTATAAAATAGCAACTTAATTAATTAATTAATTATATATTTTAGGATACTGCATTAGGACTCAAATTTTTTGAAATAAATTTAGTTTTATTAACATTGGTAGTGTGGTTCCACCCATGTTAAAAGCCCGGTTCAAGTGCAGAAACCAAAATTTATCGTCAAATCCTACTTGAAATAAACAAACCGAATTTAATAATAATTTAATTAATTTAATTATTTAATAGCGCTTCACTTTCACTATACAAAATTCTAATTCGCTGCTGTTAAATTACATCATATATTAATTTTATAAACCAACTTAAAAATGCCGAATAGGTTTCAGCTTGGCTATATTTTAAAACTTTCACCAAAACATTGTTGTGCTATTTCATCTCCACAAAATATACCAAATTTTATTAGCAGTTCAAATTTCCAATCAATTTGATCCATAGCATTGGATTATGGATTTTATGTTTCGTCACAGGTTGCAAAAAAATTTAAGTTTTAGTTTTCTTTGGATTTTCGCAACAATAATGATTTTCCTTTGTTCAGCATGACGCACATAATTTTTACTCAGGCGTTCAACTAGAAACAAGAATGAACGAGGGCGATCGATTTCAATAGTAGACCCTAATTTCAAAATTATATGTACTAGACAATTCCCACTTTGGTTGCATTTTAGAACGTAAATCGCAAACACGATTTGTCCATCTAGGACGTTGACATTCAGACAAATCGTTAATATCTAGATATTAGTTAGGGCATATTTAGATATTTAAGTCTAGCAAGTAGAAATCAAACGATAGCATTAGTTACCCTATTTCTAGGAACCAACTTAAGTCCAACAAAAAGGATTTTTCCTACTCTTCCAATAAATTTTAATTAAATTATAAAAAACTTGACAAAAATTATTTTAAAAATTGTAAATTGTATTAAAAATTGTAAATTGTAATTTTATTTTGATCCGTACTGCATCGCAGTCTATTGATTGTAATTTTTTTCGTAGTTATTAAATATGCAAGAAAGTACAAATATTTACCCTTAAATAGTTCAGCTGTTCTTCTCGCCTTCTCGATGAATCCTCTGGATGATATTTAATTTTAAACCTAAATTTAAAAAAGAAATCATAAAATTAAAAACAAAATATTAAAATGTTACTAAAATATGTTAACCAAAGTATAATAAAATCATTCTCAGAAAATCTAGAAAAGGATTTAATTTCTGATCTTCTCTATTTTTTAGAAAACAAGATTATTGTTTTTGTAATGAAGGAACACCATTGTCGATATAAGGATTAGCGTAGTCGTTTTAATTATCTTAACAAAAAATATTACAATCTTTGTAAAATCCCTAGAAGTAGGTATATTCCTTTTTTAATTATGAAAAAAGAAATATATAAACCATAAATATTTTTTAATGAGCTACATTTCAAAATCTTACCTCTCCAAAATTATAAAGTTTTATTTAAATTATGATAGTTTGCCCGGAATACACTGGCATTGCTCGCCAGGTATCTTTTTATTATTTAAATATGTTATGTAAATTAAAATTAAATTGTAAAAAATGCATAATTTAATAAGAACGAGTGACGTAATTTTTGATATTCTATCATGGCAGGTAGATAACAGCTGTAGGAAAAAATATTATTAATTATGAAATATTAAAAAAATATATTTTAAAAGAAATTTATAATTTAATATCGAATAACCGCAACTCCTTCTAGTTTGAGAATAAATCACAGAACAGCATTCATTATTTCTCATATATCTAAACTTTCCGTTATATTGCGCAAAATTAACCACAACTTTACCTGTACTTTGTATATACCCTACTTTTTTCGACACATATGTTTTAATATTCGATTAGATCAAGTATTATCAACAATAGTTACATACATTTGTGTAATTTTCACCATTCTTCAAACGATATGAAACATAAAATAAAATAAAAAAATATTTTCAGATCATATTGGATTTACCAAAAATTAATCTAATGGTCACCAAAAATTGTTAAGTGATCATTTGAATTTTTAAAGTACTACAGAGATAGGATGTATCCATCTTATAGTAAGGTAAACCTAAAGGTTTCTAATTTCCGCGCTCAGCCGCTACAATCTATGGTAAATATTCAAAGTGAGGAAATGTCTTACTAAGAAAAACATCGGATTGCCACCGTTGGGAATTTGAAAAATCATTTTATTTCGAATTTTAAACAAACATCTTCATCTCAATCACGTTTAAAATTATGCAACAAATTAAGTCAGAACCTAAATTGGAACCAAGTGCCCTTTTGTGACTTTGTAGTTAAATTTTGAGTGCTACAAAATTAGAATGTAATTGTGAGTTCTAAAAAGCGACGTTGATGAAAATTTTTTTTCAAAATATAACAAAAAAATTTGTAACAAACGCTTATTTATTTTTCGGGTCAATATTCTTATAAAATCAGTGAGAATTTATTAATTGTTAAACAATTTATGTTGAATTAAGTCTAAATTACGAGATCCAAAACTAAATACTCAAACAAAAAATTAATAAAATTTGTATATTGTAATAATATACGTTGCGAAATCGACAGTTTTTAGTGACTTTCAAGTAATGGTTCTGTGTTTAGTGAAATATGTTAGAAATTAAATACAAATTAGCAACGCAAACTGCTATAATGTTTGTTTGTTAGAATCGGAAATTATCTGTGACAATATTTTGTTTTTATAAAACAAATCATGAACAATTGTCATTTTATTAGAATATACTCCCAAAGTTTAATAAAAAAAATAGTAAAAATAATGTAATTTATTAAAGAATTAAATGTTGCGTTCTTTTTGGTCAGCCCTTTATATATAAACGTCGATTATGAACTCTCAAAAATTACTGTGGCGGGAGTCCTTATAAAAAACAGTAAATTTTTAGCGAAGTGTGTTAAAAAACTGTTTGTGATGTTCACGTGATTCACTTAAAAGCGGACATTACACCTTCATAATGTAATCTTTACCTAAAGAACCCCTCTTTCCATCGCATTTTTATATTTTTTAAACCTTTCTTCATTATGCATAAAAAGGCTGTGTATCAATTATCGAGTAAATCGTTTAACCGTTAATCGTGGGACTAAGCTCAAATTTTAGTGATAAAAAATATTCTGTTTGCTAAACAAACGTACGTCAAGTATTATATTGTTATTTTATATGTAGCAGCCACGGTCTTTCTACTAATTTAAATAGACTCGTGGTAACCAGTGAGTGAATTTTGATGACAAAAAAGAATAAAAATGTATGCTGTATTTAGAATTTTTATTAACGAATTTGAATGAATTTAACTACTATGATGTACATAACAAAATCGATTATTTGATTTCGCTCAATATTTTATCAGCAATTAATTCAGATTCAAATTATTCATATTTCAAATAAGTTTATTTTATTAAACAACATTTAGCTAAACAACCAACCACAAACTTTTGCAAATTTACCGCTGATATGGAATTCTAAAAAAAAATTGTACGGCAATTTTTCACTAAGCTATTTCATTTAATTTGTAACGACAAATTAATACACTTTACCAGCAAAGGAATTGGTCTTATTTATTATTTTGATAAAAATTTATTGTTAATTTGGGATTTTTTCGAGAATTTATTCTAAACATGCTATCAACAGAAACAAATGCTGTTTGTTGTGTTGTGGATGGTTCGGAAATCGAAGAACGGAGATATAAATAATTTTATATATGCATCCCATTTTTGCTGACCACTCATGAAATAAACAAGCCGTATTCATTTTAAAGTTTACAAGATATTTTGGCAGATTGAAATTTTAGTAATAAAAATGAGCTTCAATGTTTGGTCGTTATAAATTGGCATGTCCATGATCTAAGTAGCTTGGCATCCAACTCAAGAAATCTCTTGATGTGACATCTACGATAGTAGATACGTAGTTACGATAGTTCAATAAAATTTTATCAAAATGATTTAGTGGATAATTGCATTTGTGTAGGGAAATTCGGATCCCATACACAAATTATTTAGAGTACACATTTCGATTGTACAGGTACTCGACTAGCAGCTAGAACAATAATATAATAAAAATATTAAATTTTTGCTGCAGTAGTTATCCCGTGGGGCAGAAAAGCAAATATTCCTAGAGCAGCCTGGAATTGCGTTGCCTGGAAAACCGTGTGAATAAGTTAAGGTTTTCGCTACAGACATTCATTCATGTCAAGTATCAGTCATATTTAAACAATGTAAGTACAGTGAAATAGTGTACTTACACAACCAAAAGTTCCGGTTTCAACCAGTGATGAAGAAACCGAAAAGTGAAAATTTACCGAGTTGGCAACAAGTATATCAAACAATAAATGAATTTATAATTTTAGTTTGTATTTTATATGCGGTTATTACTTCTTCATTTTTTCCTTTTTAGACAATATTAAACCCTTTCACGCACAAATCTTACCCAGGCCTAAAATAAACGGTTATGGTCAGTTTAATAGCTTTATTTAGGCATATCAGAGTGAATTTCATGGCCAGCCATCAATTGCTTCTAGGGGGTCTATTATGAAATTTTCGACTGCGTTTTTTTTCGACAACGTCGAAAAAACCTATTATGAATTTTGCGATTGTATCGAAAATATAAAAACCTTAATAAAATTTTATTACGAACATTTTTTACAATTTAAATTTTTATTAATTAAATTTTAATAATTAAAATTATTTAATCCAATTTTTAATATTTTATGTATAATTTTATAAATATTTTTTGTATTGGCAACGATATTCGACACCTTAAGAGGTGTCGTAAATTTTCGATTAAAAATTGCATAACCGACAACGTCGAGAAAAAAAAGCGGTTGAAAATTTCATAATAGACCCCCAATTAGAGAAAATTTATGGGGCAAGTCTCGCAATATGCTTCTCAGGGCAAATCCTGGTCTAAATAAATGCTTGATCTTTTTAATATAACATTTATTTAGGTTGCTAAATAAATAAAAAATGATGTAAATGATTAAATAACATTATAAAACTAAAAATAAGAAATAAAAGCATTTTCAACAATGATACTCGGTATACAAGAACTTTCGGTTGTAAAACACAGATGAACATTGCAAGTTGAACATGTATTATTTGTAAGATTTTCAATAAGTTTTTTGTCCAACTGTAACGTTTGATATAAAATGACAGATTAATCAAGTCAAAGCAATATATCACGGTGTTTTATGAAACACGTTAAAAAAGATTTAAAGAGAAATGAGCAGAAATAAGTGAATATACAAGGAAAATATATATGGGACATATATGTCCCAGTTACATTAAAGGGTTAAACCGCCATACATATTCTTGCAATTTTCCGCATCACTGTACATCGATAACGAGTGGCAGTGGCTTTTGGCCGGGAACATTTACATGCGTTTTAGGGTTCATATGTCCACCTCTAGTACTCGCAAGCAAACCGCTATTTGCTGTGTTCCATTTAACGTGGCAAACACAAATAAATACTTGTGAGTAGATAAAATAGATGGAATGCGTTTGAAAACCAGCTATGACAAATAATCTACTTTTGTAAAAAGCATGAGTAGCTGCGGGTTCTTGTATGTGTTTCCCTCGATAATTGGGGCGCAACAAGTGGTTGAGCGAGGAATCGCTTGATATTTTGGTAAACAAAATAAATTAAATATTGCGAGCGCGTTCTTGATTATTTTTTGTTGTCAATTAGGAACATAAAATAATTCACAAAAAGTTATTAGCTGATGTGACAGATAAAGAAACAAAATGATTTCTTGGGTATGAACTCATGAGAACAAAAAACATTTTACTATCAGTTTGCATGCGGGTGCCAGCGGTTGGTAAACTGGAATGAACGTAATATTATATTAAATTTTATTATGTTGCTCAATTGTTCAAAAATTTCCGCATAATGCGCGAAACTAACTTTTAATATTAGTGATTTTTTGGTTTGGTTTAATGAAAGTAAATATTGTAGCAGTTTTGGTTACATAGTTTTCTAATTAAAAAATATTGTTCTATTGCGATTTTATTATCCTATTAATCGACGTGATAGTATTGTTATTTATTTCAAATAGATGCAAAAATATTTCCTTATTAAAAATATTGGCAAAATATTGACAGCATTCGTTCATTATATATTATATAAATACTGTGGGCAAAAAATAGTAATACTTTGTTCATAATTTTAAAATTCTTTATTTATTTCTCCAAATCTATTTCATCCCCCTCAAAATAATCTCCCCTGGTCTCAATACACTTGTGCCAACGTTTTCTCCAATCCTCGAAACAGTTGTTAAAGTCAATTTCCGGAATAGTCTCTAATGCGCGTAGCGATTCACGTTTAATGTTTTCAATTGACTCAAAACGGTTTCTTCGGAGCGGTAGTTTGAGTTTGCTGAACAGCCAGAAGTCACACGGAGCTAAATCAGGCGAATACGGTGGTTGCGGAACGATATGGGTGGAATTTTTAGCGAAAAAACCACGTAAACCTAATGCAGTATGAGGTGCATTATCGTGGTGCAAAAACCAAGAGTTATCGACCCATAATTCCGGCCTCTTTTTACGAATAACTTCGCGCAAACAACGCATAACACTCAAATAGTATACCTTGTTGGCAGTTTGGCTGGTCGGACGGAGTTCGGAGTGCATCACACCTCGATAATTGAAGACAACTGTCAACATCATCTTGATTGTTGACTTGCTTTGACGTGGTTTTTTCGGCTTCGGCTCACCTTTGGCACGATATTTGGCGGATTGATCGTCTGTTTCCGGGTCGTAAGCATAGATCCAATACTCATCGCCAGCTATAATACGTTTCATGACATCCTGGTAGTCGGAAAGCATTGTTTCACAGACGCCAACACGACGCTGTTTTTCCAAAAAAATTAGTTATTTTGGAACCAATCGTTTTCACTGATCCTTCCGATATTTCAACGACGCCAGTAAGGTCTCTGACTGTAAATCGTCGATTCTCGAGCACCAATTCCTTGATTTTATTAACGTGTTGATCATCAGTTGATGTTGATGGCCGTCCTAGACGTGGTTCGTCGTCAACACGTTCTCGACCCTCTTTGAACAATTTGTACCAATCAAAAACACTTGCTCGCGACATACAATTATCACCGAAGGCCTTTTGCAACATTCTGAACGTTTCGGCATCACAAAATTGATTCCGCAGACAAAATTTAATGGAATTTCTTTGTTGAATAACTTCACTCATTGTAAAAATCACCGACTGCACTTTTTGTACTTCAGAAAGACAAGCGTATACGAAACACTAATGATTATTTTGATGTGACATTTGGCACAGATGTCACTGACAGTCATACCAACATAGAAAAAAAAATATTTCGACCAATGGCTTTCCGCGCGAAATTTAAATTAAAAAGTCTTACTACTTTTTGCCCACAGTAGTATATGGGAAAATTGCGGAACGAACTGTAATTGTATTTTTCATATTGAGTTGGGAGTATATGTGTGTGTTACAAAATTATAAACAACTGATCGCTTTAACTGGTTCGTATGTGTATGTGTGTAAAATGTTATTTTGTTTGAGATTGCTACCGTAGAATATTCATTTTTTCAAATTGCATAAAAAAATTAAATTTGGATTTTGGGGATTTTTATATAAATGATCGCTGTACAACAAAAATTCAAATAAAAATTAATCATATTATAACAAAATATTAATTTCACTCATGTAAAATATTACTCGATGTATTAATAATAAACGTATATATACGAGTAAGAATACGAATACAACACAAAAACACAAATCGATTGAAAAAATTTTTTTTAGAAAACGATCACCATCCACATGTGAAAAGCAAACAAACATTGGTAATGAAATTAGTATATTTCGTAGAAAAATTAAACTTTTGTATACACAAGATTATATATACAATATATATACAATAGTACATACACATTATATATACAATAATACATACTTACATAGTCCTGTCAAATGTACCAACAATCCAAAAATAATAGAAAAAATTACTGTTTTTGGTTGAAATGGTTATATAGCTACACGCATAAAAACATTGGAAAAAGGAGGATAAATATTTTATGATTACAAAACATACAACCAACATTCGAATGCACGAGCGACCAACACAAATGTGTATAATACACTTGTGTTGATTTCAGCACGAGTATATACAGCTTTGTATTTAACTGGGCGAAATTAAAAAGGGAAAATATGATATACAAACCTCTCGTTCTAAGAATTTACATGTGTATACTGATCGAAAATTGTAAGTAATATTATTCATATACAGTGAGATATAATTGAGTTTAACTCTCTTGTATCCTCCTCAATGGCGCAACGTCCGTCATCAGCGCCAGCACCCCTTCCCCGAGCTGATTCTAACAATAACGCTTAAAATCCAAACCAACGCCTATCTCTTCTGTAGCTCCGGAATATGTTGAGTTCAACAGTAAACATTTATGCTAACTTAACAATTTCAATTAATTTCGTAATTGCAATTGCTATGAGTTCAACAGTAAACATTTATGCTAACGTAGCAATTACAATTAATTTCGGTTATTGAACTATATAACGAACAGCAATATCGAAATTTAATTTAAAATATTTTTTGTATAGTTTGCTGTAATTAACGATTAACGTTATTTATAATTATATTCATATTTTGAGCAAGATAGCCATTACAATTTGTATTAAGAGTGTAAATTTTTAGAATAAAGTAGAACAAAATTATATTACAAGTTAGTTTTGTTTTCACCTCATCATTTAGCTAGAAATAGTGATCAAGTCGCACAATATTATCTAGACAGAGGAACAGAGGAAGATCGATGCATCTTGCACGATTTTTGTGGGTGTGGGTTGTTGTAATATATTCAGGGATACCCATTTCTTGGATAGGAAGGAAGCTCGATACATTATAATCGTTTTTTGTGAGTGTGGGCTGTTGTAATAAATTCAGGAATACCTCTTTCTAGCATAGGATACTAATTCGATACATTTTGTTTTGATCGATTTTTATGGGTGTGGGCTGTTGTAATAAATTCAGGGATACCTATTTCTTGCACAGGAAGGAAGTTTTCCATGCATTATGATCGATTTTTGTAGGTGTGGGCTGTTGTAATAAATTCAGGGATACTAATTTCATGCATAGTGGAATGTTGTAATAAATTCATTGAGTACGTGTTTCTAGCACAGGAAGGAAGTTCGATGCATTTTGATCGATTTTAGTGGGTATGGGCAGTTATAATAAATTCAGGAATACCAATTTCTTGCATACGAAGGTAATTTGATACATTGTGATCGACTTTTACGGGTGTGGGATGTTGCAATAAATTCAGGGATACCTATATCTTGCACAGGAAGTTCGATGCATTATGATCGATTTTCGTGTGTGTGTGAGCTGTCGTTATAAATTCAGGGATAACTATTTCTTGCAAAGAAACGAAGTTCCAAGCATCATGATCGATTTTCATGGATGTGGGCTCTTGTAATAAATTCATGGGTACCTGTATCTTGCATAGGAAGAAAGATCGATGCATTTTGATCGATTTTTGATGGTGTGGGCTGTTGTAATAAATTGAGGATACCTATTTCTTGCATAGAAAGGTAATTCGATGCATTTTGATCGATTTTTGTGGGTGTGAGCTATTGTAATAAATTCTGGGGTACCTATTTCTTGCACAGGAAGGAAGTTCGGTACATTAATGTTAATTTTTATGGTTGTGGGCTGTTCTAATAAATTCAGCGATATTTAGCATAGGAAGGATTTTCGATGCATTTTGATCGATATATGTGGGTGTGGGCTGTTGTAATAAATTCATTGGTACCCATTTCTTGCATAGGAAAGAAGTTCGAAGCATTATGATCGGTTTTTGTGGATGTGGACTGTTTTAATAAATTCGTGGATAACTAGTTCTTGCATAGGAAGGAAATTCGATACATTTTGATTTTTTTTGGGTGTGATGTGTTCTAATAAATTCAGGGATACCTATTTCTTGCATAGGAAGGCAGCTCGATGCATTATGACCGATTTTTGTGGATGTGGGCTATTATAATAAATTCTGGGGTAAATATTTCTTGCACAGGAAGGTATTTCGATACATAATGATTCAGGGGTAACAATTTCATGCATAGGAAGGAATTCGATACATTATGATCGATTTGTGTGGGTGTGGGCTGGATATATTCAGGGATAACTATTTGATGCACAAGAAGGAAGTTCGGTAAATTAATGTCTATTTTTATGGGTGTGGGCTGTTGTAATAAAATTTGGGATTCCTATTTCTGGCATAGAGGAAGCTCGATGCATTTTAATCGATTTTTGTGGGTGTGGGCGGTTCTAATAAATTCAAGGATACCTATTTCTTGCATAGGAAGGAAGCTCGATGCATTATGATTGATTTTTGTGGATGTGGACTGTTGTAATAAATTCGATAGTAATTATTTTTTGCTTAGTAACGTAATTTGATACGTTTATGATCAATTTTTGTGGGTGTAGGATGTGGTAATAAAGTCAGGGGTAACTATTTCTTGCACAGGAAGGTAATTCGATACATTATGAACGACTTTTGTGGATGTGGGGGGCTGTTGTTATAAATTCAGGAATACTTATTTATTGCATAAGAAGGTAATTCGATGGATTTTGATCGATTTTTATGGATGTGGGCTGTTGAAATAAATTCATGGGTATCTATTTTTCGCTCAGGAAGGTAGTTCGAGGCATGTGGGCTATTGTAATAAATCCATGAGTACCTATTTCTTGCATAGGAAGGAAGTTCGATACATTTTGATCGATTTTAGTAGGTGTGGGCTGTTGTAATAAATTCAGGGATAACTATTTATTGTACAGGAAGGAAGTTCGATGCATTACCATCGATTTTTGTGGGTGTGGGCTGTTGTAATAATTTCAGGGATACCTATTTCTTGCATAGGAATGAAATTCGATACATTTTGATAGATTATTTTTAATATATACCTTTGATAATGTATACCTTTGTAATAAATTCAGCGATAATTATTTGTAGCATAGGATAGCATTCTTTATATTTGAATCTATATATTTGAAGTTGTAATAAATTCAGAGATACCTATTTCTTGCATAGAAAAGAAGTTCGAAGCATTATGATCGATTGTTGTGGGTGTGGGCTGTTGTAAAAAATTAAAGGATACCTATTTCTTGCACAGGAAGGAAGTTCGTTACATAACCAGGGATAACCATTTCTTGCATAGGAAAGTAATTCGATATATTATGATCGATTTTATGAGCGTGGGAACTGTTGTAATAAATTCATTGATACCTATTTGTTGCATAGGAAGGAAAATCGATGCATTTTGATTGATTTTTGTGAGTGTGAGCTGTTGTAATAAATTCAGAGTACCTATTTCTTGCGCAGCAATCAAATTCGGTGTCTTATGATCGATTTTTGTGGATATGTGCTGTTGTAATAAATTCATGGGTACATATTTCTTGCATAGGAAGGAAGTTCGATACATTTTGATCGATTTTTATGTGTGTGAGCTGTTGTTTCAAATTCAGGAATACCTATTTCTTGCACAGCAATGAAATTTGATATATTTTGATCGATTTTTATGGATGTGGGCTGCTGTAATAAATTCAAGAGCACCTATTTAAGAGGTATAATTTTTCTAGCATAGGATAGTAATTCGATACATTATAATCAATATTTATGGATGTGGGCTATTGTAATAAATTCTGGGGTACCTATTTCTTGCACAGGAAGGTATTTCGATACATTATGATCGATTTTTGTTGGTGTGAGCTGTTGTAATAAATTCAGAGGCACCTATTTAAGAGGTATAACCTATACAGAAAAATATTGTTTTAAAGAGCCTCACTTTTAGGGGCAGATTTAGGTAATTGAACTATTCCAATATATTGTAATTTATTTTGAAAAAACTTCTATTATCACCACCAGTACGATACAATGATTTTCAACGTCTACCTCCCATTTGGGGTAGTTTTCTAGGAGTTTAATTATGCCATTTTATTGTAATTAATTTGTAAAAAAAACTCCAGTACCACTCCAGCACTATTCAGCAAAAATTCACAGAAATGTAAAAGGAGAGGTGTGACGAAAAATATGGTTCTTTAAAAATTGCACAGCTTAGGGGTAATTTTCTGGGAGTTGAGCTATGCCAATATGTTATAATTAATTTGTAAGACTTACAGTAGCACCCCAGTACGGTACAACAAATATTAACTGAAATGCCAAAAGCATGATTTAACGAAAAATGTGGTTGTTGAACAATTGCACCCCTTAGAAGTAGTTTTTGGTTGAACTATGCCAATATGTTGTAATTAATTTTAAAACATGCCAGTACCATACCCTATACAATACAATAAAAATTTACAGAAATGTGATAAGCATGTTGTAACGAAAAATACGGTTTTTGAAGAATTGCACTCCATAGGGGTAGTGTTTTGGGGGTTGAACTATGCCGATATGTTGTAATTAATTTGTAAAAAATTACAGTACCGACCCCAGCACGATACAATAAATATTAACAAAAATACGAGCAGTGTGGTGTAGCTTTGTCTAATGTAAGCTCACACACGGGTTGCAGGATAACGGGACCTGTAAAAAATTTTCTAACTGTGTAACAAATTTGTAAAAAATTCCAGCACGATTTTCATTGAATTGTGCTATAAGTGCTGGTGCAGCATTAGGGTCATGAAAAAGAGATGCTTTCATTTCAAACGATAAAATATTAATTTCATTCATGTAAAATGTTGCTCGATTTATTAATAATAAACGTATATGTATATACGAGTAAAGATTATATTCCACTAGAAAAATTCTTGAAATTTTACTAATATTAAAGAAAGTGAAAAAAGGCCGAAACTCTATGTAACAGACAAAGACAACGTTTTTTTTAAAAAAATTTTATAGCAAAATTTTAACGAGAAATATCGACAGCACACAAAAACATTACCAATAACAAAATTAATATTGCTATTAATTCGATTAGTTTTACATCTCAAAATTATCTAAAAATTGAATATTATTAATACCCATATCAAAATTATATTTTCTAGTATATTTGCCGTAAAAATTAAAAAAAATCTCTACTAAAAAAACGTCATGTGTTTTTATTTTTACTTTTTTATAGCAAATTTTTAAGGAGAAACTTTGACCATAAAATTATTGTAGTATGTGAAAAATATTTCTCATCATACACAAGTTTTATGAGAAGATTTTTTGTTTCATTCCCCCATCTACTAAATACATATTTCTTTCTTTCTTCCATTTTACTCACAGTACATTTTTTTTTCTAGTGGAATTCCTCCTTAAAAATACGAGTACAACACCAAAACAACAAATCGATTGAAAAAATATTTTTTTAGAAAACGATCACCATACGCATATGAAAAGCAAACAAACATTGGTAATGAAATTAGTACATTTCGTAGAAAAATATAACTTTTATACACAAGAAATAATTGTATTATATACAATAGTACATAATACTGTTTTATTTGGTTGAAATGGTTATATACGCTAAACCAAAACCAACAACAATTAATAGCCATGAACAAAGTCTGAAACGCAGATACCAACATACAAGAAACTACAGAAGATTGTGTTGGGTACACTAACGCATGTAGTGGCTGTCAATTTTTTGGTTTTCAAACATATTTTTTTTTGTTTTAATATTTTGTTTATTTTAATAATAGTAATCAAATAATTTTTAGTTCTTTTACGAAGCAAAATATTTAATAGTAATTACATATTTTGCTTCTTAATTTGTTAGATAAAACAATTTTTTTTTATGTTTTTTCGTTCATCTTTTTCATCATATACAGAAAGATGGATTGGCTCTTAGGAAGAAATTCTGAGCTAACTCTACATAATAAATTGCTACTATACCGGCAAATCCTAAAACCTGTGTGGACTTACGGTATTCAGCTCTGGGGCTGTACAAAGAAAACCAATGTCAATATCATCCAGTCATTCCAATGCAAAGTCCTTCGTGGAATAGTTAATGCACCGTGGTACATAAGAAATGACAACCTCCATAGAGATCTGAAGATGGATTTCGTTAGAGAAGAAATAAGCAAACACGCGAGAAAACACATGCAACGTATTAGTCTACACCAAAATGCTGAGATACGTCGTATGTTGGATGATTCAAACCTAGTAAGACGGCTGCGAAGGAAGAAACCGCATGATCTACAAGATCCAATCAGGATCGACTAAAAACATAATAAAATTGTAAAGGGGACTAGCCAAAGGGCTACAACCCTCCAAACAAGAATATAAATTATGAAAGATAAATTACTAGATGGTTTGTAAATCAGTTGTAATAAATAAATATATATATAAAAAAAAAAAAATCTTTTTCATCATTACAAACATCGAGGATTAAATATAACGGGTTATCCAATTCGAGGTTGATAAAGTAGAAATCTGTATACCGACATCTGTCAAAGATAAACGTCAAGTACGCTGTCATTTATTTAGTTGACATTCTGCCATTTAAGAATATGGAGCATTTAACAATCGACCAACGCGTTAAAATTATTAAATCTTACTATAAAAATAGTGATTCTGCCGTATCCACATTTCGCGCTTTACGAGCAGATTATGGTCGTCATAATCGTCCTACAAAGCAAACCATATTGAATACAGTGAATAAATTTGAACAAACTGGATCTGTTACTGATATTGTAAGGTCTGTGCATCATCGAAACATTCGCAATGCTGAAAATATCGCTTCTGTAGCTGAAAGTGTGGAAGAAGATCCAAATTTGTCAATTCCTCGTCGAGCTCAACATTTAGGCCTATCTTATGGCTCATTATGGCGCATTTTGCATCTGGATTTGCATCTTCATCCGTATAAAGTCCATTTGACACAAGAGCTAAAGCCTGCTGACCATGGACAACGAAGAACATACGCAAATTGGGTGTTGGAAAAACAGGCCGTCGATGCTGATTTTTCTGATTTTTCGCTTGGTGGATACGTTAATAAGCAAAACTGTAGAATTTGGGGCTCAGAAAATCCACAATTGATTGTAGAGAAGCCATTACACCCGGAAAAAGTCACTGTTTGGTGCGCATTGTGGTCTGGTGGTGATTGGGCCGTATTTTTTTGAGAACAACCATGGACGAACCGTTACCGTCAATTCTGAGCGCTATGGCCGCATGTTAACCGATTATTTTTTACGAAAATCGAAGATTATGATCTTGACGATATGTGGTTCCAGCAGGATGGAGCAACCAGTCACGTAACACGAGCAAATCTAGATCTTTTGCAAGAGAAATTTCCTGGACGTTTGATTTCGCGATTGGCTGATGTCAATTGGCCCCCAAGATCCTGTGATTTAACGCCTTTGGATTTCTTTTTGTAGGGCTACGCGAAAGATCGTGTTTACGCAAACAATCCTCAAACTCTTGACGAATTGAAAACTAATATTCGTAAGGTAATGGCCGAGATACCGCCCGAAATGTGCCGAAAAGTCATTGAAAATTACCGCAAAAGAATTAAGGCCTGTAAGAAGTCCCGTGGAGAACATTTGAATGATATCTTGTTTAACTAAAAATGGCAAGGATCAATCTGTAAAATGAAATAAAAATTACAATACATTCCGAATATTTTGTGTTTTTTTTAAGTTTACTTTATCAAGCTTGAATTGGATAACCTTGTATATAAGAGAATCAAGTAGTGCAAATTTTATAAGCCCATTTCCACGAGGTTAATCTTATTTTATAGTTTTGATAATATACACAAATTTAATTTTTTGCTTATTTAAACCATATATTCATATCTTATAAACATATCGGCATAGTTATTTTATAGTTCATTGTTCTTGTTAGGCTTATACAGATTGCCAACAGTAAAATAGATGAGTAACCTCGGAATGTCTACATGATTCTCTTATGTATATTTTGCTTTATGGCACAAACCAATGATATTAGTGTGTGAACATATTGAATTTTATTTGGAAACAATACAATGTATACATATACTCTAATACAACTTTCTGTAGTTTGGATTCCTTTGTGCGTTATGCTGTAGCAGGGCTTCTATTGTAGTTGGTTTTAGCTAACCGCATAAAGGTGGATAACTATTTTACGATTACAAAATATACAACTAACATTCGAATGCACACAAATGTATTGTACATGTAGAATATATTTGTGTTGGTTTCGGCACGAGTATATACAACTTTGTATTTACCTGTATGAAATTAAAAAGGGAAAATGTGACATATAAGCCTCTCGTTCAAAAATATTTCTTATGTCCACTGATTGAAAATTGTAAGTAATGTTATTCATATACAGTGAGATATAATTGAGTTTACTTCTCTTGTATTCTCCTCAATGGCATTGACGAGAAACAGATATATATTAAACAAATGAAGTTTCTTACGTGGGCGTATAAATGGGCGTGCAAATCAGAAATTTATTCGTACGAAAGATAACTATCTGGTTATATGTGGTAAACATATAAATACAATTACTATATGAAAAATTGGTAAATAAAAATCTCAACAACATGGGATACATCTTAGAGCATAACTTGAAAGTTGAATGAAATGTTGCTCGTTTTCTATATTCGACGCGTAATTTTATAGGTTACACTTCTATAACAATACATTTATAATCCGGAGAAAAGAAAAAAAATACCAAATATTTTGAAACTATTTCCGTTATAACCTGATAAGAGCGATTTTTTTCCTTTTCCATTGAAATTATTTTACAAAGGTAAAAACAACCAAGTTGCGAGTTGGTGTTGCGCAATTTAACTATGAAAAGTATCACCAATTTCGCTTATAGTATTTATAGTTATGTGGGTTGTAAACCACCTCAATTGGCTATACGGAAAAGTAAACTAAATTTCCTTGCAGTTTTAAATTAACATTAGGGCGTCAAAATGCCCTGATGATATTGTATCGCAATTTTCAAAGTTCGTAAGAACCTTATTCATCCGGAAATTTTGTAGCTCTCCAGATACTTGCTAGATATTATATTAAGAAACAAAATGTTAGTAGAAATATAACATCTCTTCTTAAATATACCGAAAAGCTACTGTAATAATAACAAATTAAGTCAGTCATCTTTCTGTATTAATTTCAAATATAAATATGTGACACATTTTGATAAACAAAAATATAAAATAATAAGAAAGTTAAAATTTAATTAATGATCATGAGATTATGCTTTGATCAATCCGAATGAAACCAAATAATGCCTGAAAATATTTTTTTTAACATTAAACGGACTAAATCGACGAACGTCATATGTCAACGAATGGTTGCTTCGAAATGAAGGAAGCTTAAACTAATAGCTGCAACTTTTTAAAAAATATTTTTTAACTCACCATTCCTCATCCTTGTGTGCAACGAAAAATTCATTCAATTGTTGTCGTTTAAACTCTAGTTTGTATTCATTATACTTTGCGATTGCGTCTGAGTCCGAAATTGAATCGTCTTGGGTTGCTAGAAATTGCTTCAATGTCATCATTTGAGGCTGAGTTTGAATATCCGGATTTACAGGTGGTTCATTTCGTCTAATTATAAAAAATATTATATATTTGAAAATCTATTTAACGTGTTCAATTGTACTACATCAATAAACTGCTTAACCTTAATCTTAACTTCGCTTTAATTGACGACATTTCGGAAATAAATTACAACATAGTAGACGAAGTAGTAGAACTTCTGTGTGGAAACTATTGTCGCAAAGCTCCATTGAACACTTCCTACAAAGTGTTGACTTACCAGAATCATCCAATGTTTCATCATGACGACGAAAAATCAACCACAAGAACCTAGGGCTGCGCTATCAATTAAAGCCCGTATTGTTGCCAGACCCATAGTTTTCTACGCTCAATCAATGTTATTGCGTTCTAAACGTCTATCTGTCGTGCGGGCTCGCCCCTTTTTAAAGTACTCATAAGATATGTACTGGCTTCCGGAAGCGAGAGCTGGCCACTGACCCTAATGACTGTATAATGTTATCTACTTTTCAAATGAAGGTCATTTGTTACGAGGGCGGATTGAAAATGAAGCTACCTAAGTAGGAAAACAAAATTTTTTTTACCAAAAACCTTTTATTTCTCAACATAGTCTCCATTTAGTTCGACACACTTAGTAAGACGATATTCCAACTTTTTTATACCATCTGAATAATACGATTTCGGGAACCCCTCAAAATACGCGTTAGTTTCGATAATCACTTCTTCGTCTGAGATGAATCTTTGTCTTGCGAGCCATTTTTTCAAGTTTGTAAACAGGAAAAAGTCACTAGGAGCTAAATCTGGACTATAAGGTGGATGATCAACCAATTCGAAGTGTATTTCACTTAATTTTAGCATTTGTTCGAATTTTAGCATTTGTATAGTTTTTGTTCGACACTGAGCAAACGCAGCACCCATCTTGCCGATAGCTTCATATGCAAATGTTCATGCAAAATGTTGAACACACGTTCATATGATATGTTTACCATTTCAACAATCTCACGCAACTTGACTCGGCGATCATTCATAATGATATCGAGGATTTTCTTGATATTTTCTTCAGTAACCACCTCTTTTGACCTTCCTGTTGATGGTATTGTTGCAGTGCTTCTTCGGCCGCGTTTAAATTCAGCAATCCAATATTTTACCATGTAATCTGACGGAGCAGACTCACCGTAATGTTTATCGAGCTTTTCTTTTGTCTCTTTCGCCGTTTTCCCTTTCAAATAATAGTGTTTAATCACTGCACGAAATTCGTTTTTTTCCATTTTTCAAGAAACACAAAAGTTGCTTACTTCAAACGACTACAACAAATAAACTAATCGATGAATTTGGGTGAAATTTTAACAGCTGACGTTTGACAGATCGCAATTTCTAAAAAAAACAAAAAATTTTTGTATTTGTGCAGCCATCTAGCGCTAGGTAGTTTCATTTTCAATCCGCCCTCGTACATCTTTGGTTCCATTATAAATTTGCGGAAACTGAATATCGGATCATATGGACCACGTTGGAGTACATCCACAACAACGCATGATAAAGTGTTCAAATAACAACCAGCCGGTATACTTCGTAGAGGAAGACCTATGTATAATAGCATGTCAAAAATGGGGCCGTGAGTGGTGACTCGAGACAGTAGCAGGACGACAGTCCAGGCTGTAAAATCCATTCATAGGATGTAAAAACTAGAGAGATTAAGATAAGACGTAGACGCTATTTTTATATTTTTATCAGTTGTCCCTTCGACATCCTTCACACAAAAAATTTCCTATTCACTTTCAATTTACAAAGCATGTCTTCCGGTTAAAATTTTAAACTTTACCGATTTTTAAATTCAACAAACAAAAATGATTGACATTTTCAAGACCTATCGATATTTAAAGTCGGTAAACGATTAATAAAATTTGAATTTGATTGGAATAGGCTTAAAAAATTTATTTATAGCCGACGTTTCAACAGTATGTTCTGTCTTTCTCAAGGGAATTTTATGCAAACAAATGAAGATTGAACAAAAAACAAAGCTTATTATATCATAAATTGATTAATAAAATCTTTTAATAGAAGTAAATTAGAAAATTTGATAAATTCTTGGCGAGATTCCTTTAGCATTTGATTGAAATTTAACCTAAAACGAATGTAGGTTTTTACACTACCTTAATAAAAATTACTTCTATTTTACAAAAAATAACAACAAAAAAATTTTAAAGTTGATTTTGTTTCCGATTAATACGAACAACTTGGTTTATCGTAAAGTATTACATACTTTTTTATATACGTAATCGAATGTCTGTAATGCGCTTGTTTTGCAAAATTAAATAAAATGCCTAATTGATCATTTAAAATAAATAAATAGTAAAATAATAATGCATTTTTTAAGATCATCATGCGGGGGGAAGCTCCTGTGTCTGCAACCATAAAGTATATGTGTAAAAAAGGACAACAATTGTAATAAATACGCAGGCGAAAAACAAATACAATAAGGCAATGAAACTTTGAATAGTATATAAATATAAGAAGGATCAAGAGCAAATAATAAACATTTTATTTTGATATTTTTGTTATTGATCACACTGAAAATTAATCCATAAGGTTATCGTTTAGAGAAAATTATTAATTTAATTTAAAATTAAAGTGAATTATATAAAAATAATTTCCTCTACGCTAATTTCAATTTTTTTTCCCAAAAATTGAAAACTAAAAATGTAGAAAGACAAAATCTAAAAATGTTGTAAACATTAACGGTTGAGTTATTCAACCAATCAAAACCACACACAATCGTATTCTATAAGCCGCATTGTAGCGACACACATGTAATTTTTTCTCTTCTATTTAATTGTATTGTCAGAATCTACTTAAATATAAGTCCTGCTAACTCCACACATATGAAATAGACAATAACTAACTAAAGATGTATTGGTAATTTTTTTTCCATAGTAATTTTTTTTTAAAAATTAAGTATAAATGTGTAGGTGCAGAAACGACAAAAAAATGAAAAAAAAAATTCAAATTAACATTTACATTGCATTGTTAGTGTATCCAACACACTCTTTGTGGGTAGGTATCTGTCAATGAGCGTTAGAGCAGGACTTATATTTAAGTAGATTTTGCTATAGTACATTATTTTAAATAACTATGTATAAATGTGTTGGTGCAGAAATAAAAAAAAAATGAAAAAAAAAATCAAATTTACATTGGATTGTTAGTGTAACCAACGCATTCTTCGGTAGTTATTTTTATATAGTTATCTGTCAATGAGTTAGAGGAGGACTTATATTTAAGTAGATTTTGGTATTGTGCGTATACGAATATGCATTTTTATTCTTTATATATTCGATGTTGTGCATGTGTTTGTGGAAATATATTTCCGCAAAAAATGTTTAAAGGGAAAAATAGTTTTTTTATGCAGAATGGTACGTGGCTACATATATTTCATCTATTAATACCCCGTTTACACCAGTAGAATAAAAGTATGTAGCTAAAGAGTAAGTTGGTGTAAACTCAAACTAAAATACTTTAATAATTTATCACGTACTATTTTGCTATTAAAGTATAATAGCTATCAAAAATATTGATATTATAGTCGTGGTGTAAACTCTACTTTAATATTATAATACTTTAATTTTGTTTATTATTTTCTTTAAGTGACCGGTAAAGGCATTTTTTGTTTGAGTATACATTTCCATTTGTGATATAGAGCAGAAAAATGCATACTTGTTAACAAAAAAATGTAATAAAGTATTATAGTAAGGGTTTGGTGTAAACATGGTATAAATCTATTTTGTTTTTTGTTGTTTGTATAAATTTAAGTAGATTCTGGTATGAACATGAACGAAAAATCTATCAAATGTGTCATATTCGATTTCTATTGGCCCTACATCAATATTACGAAATAGAAGTTAAAAATGTACACCAATACTATCAAATAGGAGGTAAAAACATGACATTATCTGCGAGTATTGCTGATCATAGTCCGTAGAATATGATTGTGTTTGGTTTTGAACCAATATTAAAATACGGACACTACTCGCAGACAAACACAATAACACCAGATTTGTACATTGCCCCCATACAAATTTAAAAATTGACAGACGTATTTTAATTAAATAAGGATACGTTTAGTTTTTAATACCATTTTTAAATAAATAATCAACAGTTTTGAAAGAAAAACAATCTTTAAGCTTGTACAAATTGAAATAAATCAAAAATTTTAAAATAAATAAAATGTTACACCAAAGGTACTAACAGATAACCAACAATTTGTTTTTATAAGTTTCTATGTGAAAGATATACATACGTACGTACAAAATATACTTAAATATATCCTGCTAACTCCACACATATGAAATAAACAATAACTAACTAAAGACGAATTGGTAATTTTTCACAATCTTCAGTAATTATTTTTAAATAGGTATCTATCAACGAGAGTTAGAGCAAGACTTATTTTAATACCATCGAAATTCTAAAGTGTATAAATGAGATATAATGACGTGATCATATTGAAATAAAAACTGTGCGAAATCAGAAAGGGAACACATTACATGTGCCATATACACCTTTCAACGGTTACTCCCGTTATACTGTCCGAAAATTGTAGCTGAAATATTTCATATACATACGATTGGTACAGAAGTTCAATCTCTTTTTATCTTTCTTTTTGCCACTACACCGCCAAAATTACTATAAAAATGAAAATGTTGTCATAAGATACATTCAATCTCCGAGTATTTTTATGGCAACATTTTTAAAATTAACAAAAAAAAATTATTTTACATATATTTATAAATGTTAAGGATTCATAATAAAAACAGACGCCATAGACAAAAATGTAAATTTCGCATTTTAATTAATTAAAAATTAATAATTTTCCTATAAAATAATTATGGCATTACTATGTTTATTTGTCTCGCATATTGAATATTTTTATATAGCGGATGCTTCTTATTTACCTGCAAAAATTTGCAGAAGAAAACAATTTTCTATATATAAATGGAGCATAATAATCTCGTTTCGTGAAGACTGTATAAAGGTTCAACTTAGATTGAACCTTCAATATAAGCAGCAAATTAACTTGTAGTTAACTCGACCCAATCCAAAAAATTGCTTAGGTCGGGTTAACTGTTTAAAAAATTCCAGTATAAACGGGTCGAGTCGAAAAACGAAAGCACATTTTCGGTGATTTTTTTCGATTTCAATTTATTAAGTTTTCCCTAAAATTAATTAAATTCATCTGGACATTTTTAACCTTGCTTGGACTCGATCCAAAAATAACTCTTCAATATAAACACCAAAATGTTAACTATAGGGTTTTCCAATAGGAATGATATGATTTTTAAGTGACGTCTCGGTTATTTGTAATATGTCATGATCTATCATTGTTTGTTTCATTGTATTCAGTAATGTTTACAATTTCATCATGGTGAGATATACGCAAGAACAACGTTTACAAATTATTCAGTCTTATTATCAAAATAATCGTTCTCCAATTGCAACTTTAATCGTCTAAGTGTGCTCGCTATTCGTCGAATTGTTGAAAATTTTGACCGTACATTTTCTTTACATAATGTTGAAGTGCCAATAAGACAAAGATTCACTCGAAGTAATGCAAATATTGCTGCCGTTCAGGCAAGTGTTTCTGAAGACCGCAATTTGTCGATTTCAAGACGTTCTCAAGAATTGGGACTGTCTCAAACCACAACCTGGCGGATTTTGAGAAAGGATTTGGGTTTGCATCCGTATAAAATTGTTCTCACTCAAGAACTGAAGCCATTGGACCACCGTAAACGTCGTGAATTTGCTGATTTTGCCTTGGAACAATTTGAAAACGATAACGATTTTTTTAAGAAAATCATCTTCTCCGATGACTCACTTTCATCTGAGTGGTAAATAAACAAAACTGTCGATTCTGGTGAGAAGAAAATTCACAAATTATTCATGAAAAACCATTACATTCACCTAAATTGTCAGTTTGGTGTGGTTTTGGTCTGGTGGAATCTCCGGTCCGTATTTTTTTCGAAATGAAGCTGGTAACACCGTTACTGTCAATGGAGATCGGTATAGATCGATGATAACCAACTTTTTATGGCCGAAATTGGAAGAAGTTGATCTTGACAACATTTGGTTCCAACAAGACGGGGCTACGTGCCACACAGCAAGTGCAACAATTGAATTATTGCGAGAAAAGTTTCGGATTCGATTATTTCAAGAAATTGTGATATTGAAGATCCAAGAAGTTGTGATTTAACACCATTAGGCTATTTCTTGTGGGGTTATTTGAAGTCAGTGGTCTTTAGCAATAAACCAAACTCTCTTCAAGCTTTACAAGTCAATATTGAACGTGCTATTCATGACATACGACTTGATTTAGTGGAAAAAGTACTCGAAAATTGGGTTCATCGAATTCGTTCCTGCAGAAGAGGTCGTGTTTTATTCAGAAGTTAATTGTATCGATTGTACTTCACATTAAGTAAAAAACATTTCAATTTCCTTAACAATTAGTGTTTTATTTTAAAGAAATCATATCACGCTTATTGGAAAACCCTATACAAGTTAACATGCGGGCCTATTATGAAACAAATCCGAAATTGAATTTTTCGATCACAGTGGATTTTTTAATAATTATTTGTTTATACCGGGTGTTTCAACAGGTGCGCTTCAACTTTTTTCCGATAGGGACGGCGAACGACGCCATATTTTTTATTAATCTTTTGTCATTTGGAAACTTCATTAGTATACATTTCATCATGGAACGCTACACACGTGAACAGCGATTGCAAATCGTGCAAATTTTTTATCAAAATAATCGTTCTGTTGCTGCTACTTTAAGAGCATTACGGCCATTTTACGGTCCATTTAACAAGCCAGCCCGTTCGACAATCGACCGTATAGTGGCAAAATTTGAGTCTATGTTTTCGCTACATAATGTTCCGGTGCCCTCGAGAGCAAGAAGTGCTCGAAGTGTTGAAAACATCGCAGCCGCCAGGGCTTCAGTTCAAGAAGACGCGAATGTGTCGCTCACACGACGTTCGCAACAATTGGGCCTTTCTGTGACATCATTGTGGCGAATTTTACGTAAACATCTTGGCCTACATCCGTATAAGATCAAGCTGACACAACAACTAAAGCCGTTTGACCATTTGAAGCGACGCCGATTCGTGAATTGGGCTCAAGAGCAAATCGAAAATGATGCAGATTTTCACCGAAAAATCATCTTCAGCGATGAGGCTCACTTTTGGCTAAATGGATTTGTCAACAAGCAAAATATGCGTTACTAGGCAGGAAGCAACCCACACGTGATTCATGAGGCACCGTTGCATCCCGAAAAAGTCACTGTTTGGTGCGGATTACATGCAGGCGGCGTCATTGGGCCATATTTTTTCATCGACGATAACAATCGCCACGTTACTGTTAATGGAAATCGATACCGCGATATGATAAACGATTTTTTTTGGCCGCAATTGACTGGAATGGACTTGGACGACATGTGGTTTCAACAGGACGGGGCCACATGCCACACAGCACACGATACAATCGTGTTATTGAAGACTAAGTTCGATGAGCGTGTTATTTCGCGAAATGGGCCCGTCCAGTGGCCGCCGCGCTCGTGTGATTTGACACCTCTAGATTATTTTCTTTGGGGTTATGTGAAGTCATTGGTCTATGCCAATAGGCCGGCGACGTTGCAAGAGCTCAGAGCCAATATAGATCGTGAAATTGCTGGAATTTCGGCCGATTTATGCGAAAGAGTGGTCGAAAATTGGGTTCAAAGATTGGACTTCGTAAAACGTGCACGCGGTGGTCATGCAAAAGAAATCGAGTTTCATACTTAAATGTGTATGTTCAAATTCGTTAATAAAAAAAAAAATTAGTTCAAAAGGCGAACAGTTTGTGTTTTATTCAAAAAAAAAGTTGAAGTGCTCTTATTGAAAAACCCTGTACTTTTTGTATCTAACAGGCCGTTTTTTTTGTTATCGAAAAAGTTTTACAATAGGCCCCCCTAAGTTTTGCACTCCGACAGGGGGTCATAGATGTGTTCCATTTCATCACAGATCGTAATCTGTTGATGAAACTTCTCTTTGCATCCTGCCCCTATCGGGATTCGAAATCGGTACCTCCCGATCCAAATGCCAAAGCTTTAACTACTGTGCCATTTGGTCGGTATGTATATACTTTTATTTAACAAACGATATTAGCTAAATTATTTAAGGCGATAAACTGACAAATTCATTGGAAAAATGTCATAAATAACAACAAATATATGAGTACAATTAGCCGTTTTAGGAAATAGCCCATGGTAACTTTTGAGTAACTTACTGACAATAAATGACCAAATCTATTTCCGAAGATGTAGAGTAACTTTAGGGTAATTTAGTTTTTTTTGTTTTTTGTTTCTGTCCTTATATTAAATTAGAAATATGAAAAATTACATTACAAACTTTTAAAGTACAAATTGTACAGAAAAAAGAAACAAAACTTTCGTATCTGCCAAAAATACGCCATTGAATTTTGCTGAATAAAAATATTCACACGCGAAATATAATCTTACATTTTGTATAGCCAGGGGCGGTCTCGTGAAATCCGTGGCCGGTCAAACTTTGACGGAAATCAATAATTTACCGTCAAAACGGTATCATGAACGCTGTTTAACCGATAATTTACCGTCAAAAATTGTTCGACAGCAATATAGTTGTCGAACAAACATTAAATAATATTAAAACTTTATAAAAGCAAATCAAATCACTTTAAACATATTTTTTGTATTGGATGTGGTTAATTCAAATATGACAAAACGAAAATTTATTATTAATAGTATTTTTTTTTTGTTTCATAACTCAATATTGCCAGGAAAGGCAAACAATCAACAAAACACAAAAATAGTTGTTGCTTTAGTCCATGGAAACTCATTCAAACTTGGCGAAGGGATTATTAAATTCGAAGCTAGCATAGAGCATCGAGCAGCGTTTTAAGAAATTTTTTGGCAACAGTTGCATTCTAATGGCACTGCAACTAAGTCTACAGATTTAGTTTATACGAATACGATTATTTTGCACTACTACAGTGTGTATTATATTTTACGTTTTTACTTGTTATTATAACAAATAAAAAATGATTATTGTTATAGACATTCTTTTTCGTTTTCCGTCACACGAAATTTAAACCAAATACATTATGAGAGGAGATACATATTTCTATTTTGACAACATAACTGCGGTCTTATTTTGGGAATTTTACAACAACCATCCCATATATTTTATTTCAAATTGGAATAGTTTTCAACCAATTCCTTTGCTGGTATAGAATAATTTTATTCTATTTGTAGTTTTAATGTTCACCACCAGTGGTACTATTCTGGTAATTCCCCGGGAATAGGGAACTGGGGAAAGAATTGATATGTAATTTCTGTTCAAATATTATTTTTCCGACATACTGAGGAAAAAATTTTGATGTAAATATTTATAAATTGGGAATAATTTTTCCATATCTAAATTGGCAGGACACATTATTCCCCATTTAATTTTGTTTTTAAAAAAAATTAACACTAACTTTTTACCTCAGCATGCCAGAAAAAAAATATTTAAATAAAAATTTCATATAAAATCTTTCCCCAGTTCCCTATTCCCGGGGAATTACCAGAATAGTGCCACAGGACAATTTTATTGCAAACTTTTATTTTTAAATGTTGGCAATAAAAATATGAGTGATTTTTGTTATTTTGACATCGAATTTTTCTAAACAAGGCGAAAAAATATTTACGATTTGTAATAATATTCAATAACGTTCTAACATATTACTATTTATTTGAATATATTTAGTTGCGTTTTCGCGTTGTTTTGTAATTCAAAATATAATTGTTACCAGCTAATAAAAATAAATAAAATTTTAGGTTGTTCAAAAATTCTGTGGTATAATAGAGAAAATTTCAATATTCTATATAATAAATAAAATGTTCTTTTACTTTAAGTTATTTTAGACAAATTATGCAAGGGAAGTGGATAAGCGGCACGCCATATGCCCATGGATTACCAAAACGAAAACCATTAGACGGCGTTGATAATACGAGTATTGTAGTGGTTGCCTCTGGCAAAGGCGGTGTTGGTAAATCAACAACGGCTGTTAATTTAGCAGTAACACTAGGTGGTTCAGGTAAAATGTCGGTTTACTGGATGGTGACATATTTGGCCCCTCCGTGCCATTAATGATGAATATCCGTGAAGAACCATAAGTGAACAATTCTAACAATATGATACCGATAATAAATTATGGAGTTAAATGTATGTCAATAGAATTATTAATTTCTGAAAAACCGGTTGTTTGGCGAGGATGATTAATTATGTCTGCACTAGAGCGGCTATTAAAGGGAACATTTTGGAATGAACTTGATATATTATTCGTGGATACACCACCTGGAACTGGTGATACATCTTTCTTTAGCCCAAAATGTTCCGGTAACCGACGTAGTGCTAGTCAGCACGCCACAAACAGCAGCGTTACAGGTTACAAATCGAGGTGCGAAAATGTATGCAACATTGGGCAATCCTATAATCGGATTAGTCGAAAATATGAGTTACACGGTGTGCCAATTATTTAACGGAAATAGATTTATTCACTAACACGATCGAGAAATATTGTAATGAAATGGAGACAACAATTATAGGAAGTATGGAAAAATGTCAAAAATAAACACAACGACAAATATATGAGCACAATTATTCCTCATATTTCAGTTTATTTTTTGTTATTATGTTGATACGACCAAGATTATTTGCCCAAAAGATGGAAATTTTTCAACTAAACCAGGATTAAATTGGGCGGAGCTTAGTTGAATATAAAGATTTGAATGGCTAAAGAGTTGGATTAAAAATAATCCCGCTCGGTGAAGGCGCCTTGAATATTTTTATTCAGCAAAATTCAGTGGCGTATTTTTGGCAGATACGACATTTTTGTGTTTCTTTTTGTATAATTTGTACTTTAAAAATTTGTAATTTAATTTTTCTGATACTTCTAATTTAATATAAAGAAAGAAATAAAATCAACAAAAACTAAATTGCTCTACATAAATTAAAGTTAACAGTATTAAGCTCAATTTTTTTAAATTAACTTTATTAATTCTTTAGCTATTGGAACCTTTTCGGTTCCATTCTCAAAAGAATAATAAAACAATTTTACAAAAAAATATTTTCTATACAAAATAAAAGCGAAATCAAGGCTATCTAAAATGTAGCTATTTTTCTGTAGATATCGTTAGCTACTAGAAAAAATATATTTTTAATTTTAGCTAGGCAACAAATTGTGGATGTCACAAAATAAATTTTTCCATTCGGATCATGAATCAAAAGTAAATCTAAAAATGGAATTTTGTGATCAATTTATTTTTCAACAGTAAATTTGATTCTATTATCTAGAGTTAAAAACCTCCAGAAAAATATCAATTTTGTCTTCAAGGATTGCTGTAATAATATCGTCTACATAACGAAAATAAAACAACGATTGAAAATCCAAAGAATCTAAGCCCATTTTTCCAAAAATTCCATCATTAAATTTGCAATTATGGGACTAATTGGAGAACCCATAGGTGAACCAAAAGTTTGTTTATAAATTTTATTGCCGAAAGAAAAATCAGAATTAGTCAAAACAATTTGTAATGCCAACATAAATTGAACTTTAGTCAATTTAGTTTTTGAATTTTGTTTTATACTCCTCCAGTTTTCTTTCACAATGTTGGCAACACGTTTATTGTCAACATTAATGAATAAAGACGTAACGTCCAAAGAAACTAATACCATATTCGATTGAAATGTCAGGCAACAAAAACTTGCCCGGATTCAGATGTAGGGTCAAAAAAATTTGACCGGATTCAGCTGTCAGGGCAACATTTTGACATTACAAATTCTTTTACCAAAAAAATCTTGCCCGAACAAAGTTGCCCGGGTCAACTTTAAAAAATCGCGATATTTTGTCAGATTTTATAAAAAATGTACGCATACATATATACAAAAGTAAACGTCACAACATAAATATCAAAACAAAGACCACGCGCCATTTGTACAATTCAATTTTAAATTTATTTTGCTTTTTTGTCTTTCTTTTCACAAATACTACTACAAAAGACTGTCAAATTTCTTTCATATTCATTTACATAAAATCCGGGTAAATTTTTGGTGTAAAAGTAAACGAATATGCAAGAGGTAATTTTGTGGAAGCGTGACATTCTAAATTTTTTGTTTAAAATTTACCGAATTTATAATATTAGAACTAGTATTACCAACACTAAATTTTAAAAAATGACGATAAACTATGTATTGGACCATTAATTGAACTAATAATTGGTCTATATGGAATACCAGGTTTGTGAATTTTAGGTAAACCATATAATTTTGGAAACACCAAATTATATTTAGTTAACATTTTTCTAGTTTTTTCATCCACATTACCGCAATGTTTCCAATCTTTAACCATATTGTTTATTGATTTCTGAATCGGAACTGAATTATTTTTAGGTAATTCTACATATGTTGCGTTATCGTTAAGTAAACTTTCCATTTTCGTAACATAATCACTTCGCGATGTTAAAGAATGTTCTTTTTATAAAGAATTAATAAAGTTAGTTTTAAAAAATTGAGCTAAATACTGATAACTTTAATTTATAATATAAAAGCTCATTAAACTATTTTAAGTTATTACTCTACATGTTCGGAAATAGATTAGGCAATTTATTGTCAACAAGTTAACCAAAAGTTACCATGGGCTATTTCCGAAAACATTAATGTTCTATCACATTACTATTTATTTGAATATTTTTAGTTGCGTTTTCAAGTTGTATTAAAATTCAAAAATTGTTAACACCTAATTAAAATAAATAAGTAAAATTGTACAAGTGCTTTCACTTTGGTTGAGAAATAAATATTTTATAAATCACATCCTGATTAAGGTTAAGCACATCTGGTGTAAAAAATACTTACGCTCCATGCAACACAACCCCTGATGGATGGCCACCAAATCCATGTGCACTATGAAGAGGAAATGGTTCATATGGATGAGCTACGTACGGCCCGTAACCATCATGACCTCCATACCTCGCTCTGTCGTCCCCCCAATCTCCTCTCATTCTTTTAACGACCGGAGCCTCCCTTCCTGGAGAATAACGATCGCGTACCGGCCTATAATCTCTGTAATCTGGACGACCTCTGCTTCTTTCCGACCAATCATCTCGCCCTCTAGACCTTTCATCTCGCCTTTCTGAACGATATGTATCTGCTGATCTCTCACCACGAAATTTGTCACGTCTTTTCCGATCGTATTCATCATCAGAGTCTCCCATTTTAGCCTAAAACGATAAAATAACCTTAATTTTAACTTTACTGTAGTAAAGGATCCTAGTTAGTAGGATCCTATTAATTTGTATTTATTTTTCATCATAAATAGACATCTAAACTATCAAATGTAACGAAAACTTTTATTAAACCATTCTAATAATGTGCACGTTATTTCCTCCTGTTCAAGTCAATTGCAATTCAATTCGATTATATTTCTAAAATATTATCAAAATTACCTGCCTTAAATATGTCCAAATTAGAATTGACATAATAAAACTTCTCAAATTAATTAAATATAGACCAAACATAAAATTATTTACACGTAGAGAAAAGACGCCAATCTTGAAAATGGTGAAACTTTAATGCAATGTCGTCACACAAAACTACTGCCCAGAAAAAATTGTAGCCCGATTAACCAAAACTTCAGCACTACAGACTGTACCCATTAAAGCGATACTACCATAAAGCAAAATATTTTATAGAGCGTGACATTGAGACTACCCAAGATTGTACTTCGAATTTAACTTCCCTTTTTATCGAACAATAGTTCGATTAGAAGAAACTAAGTTTCGAATATTTCTAAGATTTAATTTCGAGTTTTTCTAAGAAGTCGTATGAAACTTGTCGCGAAAATTTGAAACTCGGCGAAACTCAATATAATAAAATTGTGTGCATGTATGTGTTAAAATAAAATTGGCGGGAGCAATTTTGGGCATGTATGTGAAATGTCAAATGAATTTGGGGGTTCTAAATATTATATTAATAAAACTAGATTTTAATTTTATTTATATTATTTATGATATTATTTTTTATTTATATAAAATAGTTTATTAAATCTATACATAAACTGAAATAGTAATAAACTAATAACTAAACCAGTAAAACTCTTAACGCTAAGTAAAATGATGCTTAAACGATGCGTAGCAACTCCAATAAAAATTGCACCTGGCTAGGTTTGAAATGCCAATTATCTAAAATAGAATAGCAAATTAATAAAAATTACAATTTTGTAAAATTAAATTATGGAATTTGTCTATCATATAACCTTTTTCAATTTGAAGATGTAATGTCTTTTCAAACTTGCTTTGATGATGCCACACGAATAAAATTGTTATGTTTACAAATAAATTTTTTATTTACAAATTTGGCCAATAATACTCGTACATTATAATTTTTAAATACGTTATAATTGTTTACTAATTTGTGATTATGAACACAAATTAAAATAACACGATACTTTATTTTTATCTCTACTACAACGCACTTATACACATCACTGCTAAATAATATTTATGTGTTATACATAAATAATTTTTCTTTCGACTTTTACTTCATAATTCGAAGGAAAATACCATAGCTCAATTTTGAGTTTCGTCTTGTTATACTTGGGTACCGCATGAAAATGGTCTACGAAATAAGCTCAACATAACAAAGGTTAAAATGTGTGATCTCAGAAAGCCGGTACCAATTTTTATTTTTATTTTCTGCTATTTCTTATTGATTTAAATAATTTTCTAGCTCTATGAAAACAGAAATGACGTAGTTAGCAAATTTTTAACAACAATTGCATTATATGTACTATCGACATAGATCACAGATTTTAAAGCCTTGAAAATTCTGTGGTATAGCGCTATACCATTCAAAATCACAAGACCTCAAGTATTTTTACTTTCGACTTTTTCCCTTTTTATCGAACAATAGTTCGAAACTAAGTTTCGAATATTTCTAAGATTTAGTTTCGAGTTTTTCTAAGAAGTCGTATGAAACTTGTCGCGAATATTCGAAACTCGGCGAAACTCAATATAATAAAATTGTGTGCATGTGTGTGTTAAAATAAAATTGTCGGGAGCAATTTTGGGCATGTATGTGAAATGTCAAATGAATTTGGGGGTTCTAAATATTATATTAATAAAACTAGATTTTAATTTTATTTATATTATTTATGATATTATTTTTATTTATATAAAATAGTTTATTAAATCTATACATAAACTGAAATAGTAATCAACTAATAACTAAACAAGTAAAACTCTTAACGCTAGGTAAAATGATGCTTAAACGATGCGTAGTAACTCCAATAAAAATTGAATCTGGCTAGGTTTGAAATGCCAATTATCTAAAATAGAATAGCAAATTTATAAAAATTACAATTTTGTAATTTGTCTATCATAAATATAACCTTTTTCAATTTGAAAATTTAATATCCTTTCAAACTTGCGACACAGAATGATGCATTCTGTGCTTGCGATTTGATGATGCCACACGAATAAAATTGTTATGTTTGCAAATAAATTTATTATTTACAAATTTGGTAAATAATATTCTTACATTACAATTTTTAAATACATTACAATTGTTTATTAATTTGTGATTATGAACACAAATTAAAATAACACGATACTTTATCTTTATCTCTATTACAACGTTCTTATACACACATCACTGCTAAATAATATTTATGTGTTATACATAAATAATTTTTCTTTCGATTTTTACTTCATAATTCGAAGGAAAAAACGATAGCTCAATTTTGAGTTGGGATTTTGTACATAATTAAAAATATACGAAAATAAACCATTTATATTTGGGAGAATAGTAATTCCGATTTTTTTTGTTTTTGTTGAGTTGCTATAATTTGTTTTTGAAAAATATCAAGCTGAGCATTTTTTATGGCAGCAAATATAAAAATCAAAACTAAAAACGCCCCACTCTATTTTTAATTTTTTTTTTGTAAATTTTTATGTTGTCTAGAATTATATACTTATACCAAATTCGTTTACTTTTACAACAACAATTTGAAAGGATTTTTATGTAAACGAATATGAAAGAAATTTGATCGCCTTTTGTAGTAATATTTGTGAAAAGAAAGACAAAAAATGGTTTATTATAAATGACGGGATTATCATTTCAGCTTGTTAGCATCGGTATAATAAAAAATTATAAAGCAAAGAATTAAAATGTTCAATATAGTGTCTCCCATTTCTCAATTTTATTAATTTATTTACCACTCAATATCAATAATTTTCAATTAAAAGCATAAGGAATTATATAATTTCGCAAATAAAAACAACATTTTAGTACATAAGATATTTCGAAAATACGTCGGACAAACAAAATTACAAATTATCCTTACAATTTTAATAAATCTATTAAAAGCAAAAACACACAAGATATTTTGAAAATACGTCGCACAAAATTACAAATTATCCATACAATTTTAATAAATTTATTAAAATTAATTTAAAATTTATTAATTTAAAACTGAATTGTACAAATGGCGCGGGGTCTTTGTTTTGATGTTATGTTTTGACGTTTACTTTTGTATATATGTATGCGTAAAAACCTGACAAAATATCGAGATTTTGTAAAATTGATCTAGGCAATTTGTTACATCAAGAATTTTGTGCTCTTAAAAAACTTGAAAATATTAATTAAAATAATTAAAAAATAATGAAAATAGTATTAAATTAGTTAGTGGATTGTGTGTAGTGCATCATATTAGTAATATAAATTAGAAACATTTAATAAAATGAAATATCTTGTAAAAATCTGCAAAAATACGCATAAAAATAACAGGAAGGAATTTCGTACCATCAGTAAGTGTTTATATAAAATAAAACGTAAATTATGTTAAAAAGAAAGTGATTTGTGGTAAAATTATCCTTAATTTAAGTTATAAATCAGAAAAAAATAAGAAAACAATTTTGGTTGTTGGCGTGGGTTTTTATCGTTAGTGTCACGACGATGCATACGAATTCAAAAGCCACTGAAAATGGTAAATCTTTAAACGAAAACCACCCCAAAATAAAAAACAACTATCTAAAACCGAAGATAAATCAAATTCACGCTCAGGAGAATGTAAATCCATCTCCTCACCACACCTACAAAAAACAAACTAATAAAATCATAAAAAAAATTCAAAAAATCCATATCACCCGTATGACTGTGCGTTTATACTCGCGGAAACCAGCGCGGTATCAACATATCACACTCGCTCCCACAGGTATATATTCATACTTGCGGAGCGAGTGCGACATACCAGCGCCGCACCAACCTCCGCAAGCAGATGAGACTCATGAAACGCACAGTGAAAGCTCTTTCCCGTGTCTACGCTTTATATACATATGTATACAGGGTGCATTTTCATCTTGGCGGCTATGTCAACAAGCAGAATTGTCACATTTGGGGCACGGAGAACCCGCACGTGATCGTAAAGAAGCCGATGCATCCTCAACGAATGACTGTTTGGTGCGGCTTTTGGTCCGGGGCCATTTTTCTTTGAAAATATGCGAGGAGCCGCCGTTGTCAATGGTGAGCGCTACCGCGCCATGATAAACGATTTTTTGTTCCCGGCACTTGAAGAGGAGGACATAGGCAACATTTGGTTTCAACAAGACGGCGCTCCGTGCCACACAGCACACGATCACAGCACAATTGATCTTTTGCGCACTGTCTTCGAACATCGAATTATCAGCCGAAACGCTGATGTGATTTGGCCGCTAAGGAGCTGTGATTTAACGCCGTTGGACTATAATCTTTGGGGTGCCTTCAAAGATAAGTGTTACGCCGATCAACCAGAAACGATTGACGCTCTCAAGAACAATATTTTCGCATAGCCATTGAAGACATAATGCCGCATACCATCGAAAATGTGCTCAAAAATTGGACCGACCGTATGAGATACGCCAAGGCTAGCCGAGGCAGTCATATGAATGAAATAGTATTCCATAATTAATCGGAAGGGTTGTTCTTTACAATGAAAAAATAAATTTGGAAAAATATTCAGAACGTTTTGTTTCATTGCATTTTAAAAAAAAAATTTATTTAGCCCAAGCTATATACAAAGTCCATACATTGCGAGACGGCCGAAAATACGTATATATATAAACACATATAACAGGTTCATCGATTATTATATATTCATTCTTGTGCGCTCACAAAATCTACTTAAATATTTAAGTATATGTTCGCGCTCATCATACACACACATTGAAAACCCTTTTTTCAATAGAGATTAGCTGTATTTTGTTGAGCATTAATTATTTCGAATTATTTTGGAATTATTTAATTCTCAACAAAACAGCAAAAAATTTTTTTTTCTGTTGGTAGTATAATCAAAGTGTTTATCTTAATTATAACACAAAATATAATATATAAATTTTAAGAAAATATCGACCACAATACGAATAAAAATGTCGCTTGTCATAAATGTCATTAAATTTACAACACCAACTTAAAAACAATAAAAAACAAAAAAATGTTTTCTGGTGGCAAATACGATAAGTAACTTTTGGAATTAGAATTAAATAATTCCAAAAAAAATTTGGAATTAGTTTATTCTACTGGGAATTATCAAATGCAATTGTTGTTGTAAATTCTCAACAAGATACAGCTATTATGTTCGAGTAAATACTGATGTACATATATAAAACAAAAGATGGTTGCAAAATTAGAAAAAATCAGAAAAAAACGCAAAATATACGTCGCTCACCTAACATGCATACTCTCCATAACAAAACAACGACAAAACTTATTAGCGAGTGTACTAAACAGAACAACAGAAATTAAAAACCTTTTCTCGCGTAGACAATACTCGAATAACCCACTATATGATCCACTATAAAATATGTTTATATACTTAAAATTGTAACAAATTTGTGTTAATTATTATTGTATTAAAACAATGAAAAAAAATGAAAAATACACTTATCTTACGCATCCTTGGGAATTAAAAAGTTCTACACAATGAAGGTTTGCATGCATGCGTGCGTATGATGCATTCAAGCTATGGTATCAAAATACATACAGAAAAACAAAAATTGTTATGTATATATTGCACACTATTGCAAGCGCACCATACACAAATTATATAACTATACAATATAACTACTTTTCACTTCACTAAATAAATTCACACAAATTATTATTGACATTATTATTTATTTATCAACACATATATGTATATAATTAATTTATTAGTTAATTAAACTGATTTCAATTAAAATATTAATTTATTTAAAGGAGAGACAAAAACACGTCTTTCCTCTACGACGATCAATCTGTATCTGTATTTACAACAAATAATATATCATCGGTTGAAATTTCAGTTGTAACATCATTGAATTTGACTAAAAAAATTCATTATTGATTTGGTTCGGTAACTGTTCATAGTTTAAACAGTGAAAATTGTCAGGAAACCCAACCGTCAAGCTATAGCATAAAATCCATAATGTGCGCTTATCTAAAGTTAAAAATGGTAATTCGACCAAATATTGCCATGTGCCAAGGCGTCGCGAATTGTACATGGCAAGTTCGTAATATAAACGAGTTATACATATTATACTTGAATTCGATCTACGAGTTCCACTTCATTCGTCTTATTCGGTTGGTGTCTGAAAATAAATAAAATTAATATTTTATTTGAATGCCAAATCAGAATAAATTCGAGACACTTACGTGAATAATTCGCGGGTATCGCGAGTATTCGTGGGGATCTTTAACTTTCCACAATGAGTTTCCATTCAGCTTAATATTATTGCGCAAAGTTTCCAAATCAGCTAATAAATTCCTAACCATTACTCGAACTTTTTGAATATTTCTTAAGAAATTCAAATAAAACATAATTTGACGTTATATGTGGCGTGTTAACTTCTGTATCAATAAATTGTTCTGCGAAGGCTGTGGCCAGCTGAATTTCAGGATTGTTATAAATTTGATTTAATTCTAGTTCGTTGGAAGGATTTATGTTTAATTTAACATGATCGGCTAATTTATCTATGTCTGTGCGGTTGCTTGATATTCAATTGCTTCCTTTGATTTTAAATCGGGAAACAAAACCTTGGGTGTCAGAACAGACGATGTTGCATCTTCGAATATGGGAGCAGTAGGCTTAAAATATATTTCATTTATTTTTGGCATATTACTGGGAGTGAAAGTTACATCTGGAATAGGTACATTTGTCACAGAATTAATGCAAAGCTGACCTTTAACCTCCCCACTTTTAGTAACCGGTGCAACTACTTCATCAACATCCATTGGATCGTGAGATGCGACAGCACATTCCACGCTTTCTATTGAAACCACAAACGACGAAGTCGACTGAAAATTGACGCTGCTAAAGATTCGACAATCGAATCGATTTCATACTGGGGCCTAATTTTTTATTTTTCTGTAAATAAATCGTTGTTGATTATACTTCATTGAATAAACACAAAGAACATTCTTATCGTAAAATTGGGTTAGTTTTTTTTTAAGTTTAGAAGTTCTGGTTTAAAAAAAACTAATAAAAAACTCATATAACGTCAAATTAATAAAATTCGATTTTAAAAATAATAAACAATAAATTTTGTGATTCCCAGTATAATGCAGAACAGCTGATTTTGGAGCCAGAAGCGCAAATTGTTAAGATCAATAGATTTAAACTTAATTTTAATTTAATAACAGTAAAACGGTAGCAAATTTTAACAGTAATTTTAACAGTTGTTTTAACAGTAAAACGGTAGCATATCAACTATTTTATAAGTTACACAAATATTTAGTTTATAACTATTAAAAAATACGTTTTATTTTAATAAAATTACCTTCAGTTTAGGTTTCACTATTAAAGCCATTTTGATTTATTATTTATGTAAAATAAATTTCTTAATTGTTTTAGGTTATAGAGAAACTTGTAAAAATTTTCCCCTCACATGTTTTATAGTAGAATACTTTTTACGTATTTGTCTAAATTAAAGAAACTAAATACAACAAAACTATTCCCGCCATTTTAAAAATAATATTTATTTTCTTAAATAATTTATAGAAAGTAATACATCATCAATTATTAAAAATTACGACTTTTCACTTTATTTAAATAATTTTTAGGTTATGTTTGTATCGCAGTAAAAAAATTCCCCTACATGTTCTACTATAAAAAAAAATTGTGTCTCAGTCACTCTTATGCAGATATATTATTCTTGTCTCTTTTTAATTTTGTACAAAATCTTGTGATTTTGAATGGAATAGCGCTAGTATAGACCTCTGCCTATGAATGTGTATACGGCCATCTCACAATATATGAACTACAGGCCATAAAACGTAAACACGAAAAAAAAGTTCATACAAATGCTATGGATTTTGTTTGTATGTAGTTTTTTTTGTTGAATTTATTAATTTATATCTTCTAAATGCGACAGAAAAATAAATTTTATTTCCCCTGAGTATGAACTTTGTTTATTTATCTTTAGTTCTGGTAAATTGTTTTTCATTTTTAAGGTAGTTTTATTTAGAAATTTACCGTTTTCCGCTATGATGTCTTTAATTTGATGATCGTCATATGAAATATGTAGAGAATAGTTAGTGTGTATTCAAGAAGAGTAGTAATTTCTCTCGTTTTTCTTCTCTATGTCATCAACTCTATGTATACACTCACAAATTTTGAAATAAATATTAAACAGTGATAAACGAATTAAAGACGTCATAGCGGAAAATGGTAAAATTCTGAATGAAAACTAATTTGAAAATGAAAAACAATTTATGAAAATTAAAGATAAATAAACAAAAATTATGTTTCGGTTACTGAACATTTATTTTTTCGCCACACGTACGAGATATATATAAATAAATTCAAAAAAAAGTAATAAAAAATAATTTTCAAGCATTTGTATGAAAGTATTTTTTCAGGTTTACTTTATTTGGGCCTGCAAACATACAATCTGGAGTTGCTTTTATTTGCCTTCTGCTTGGGCGTATGCATATATGCAATGACCCCAGCAATAAGTATGTTCATCGTTCTTTCATTGCCTCTATATAAATGGCCATATCAACATAAAAAATATCGTTGAGTTAGTGTTACTAAAGAGCAACCGCGATTATATTTTCCATAGTAAAAAATTCTATTGCAAGGGATTTTTTGCCAGACAAGTTTAATTTCGTTTATATTTCCTTAAAAACTTAAGTTTTTCTTATGATTTTCCAATGACATAATCATAATTTATCCAAGTACAGTTTCAGATTATTTTTAAACCATATTTAAAAATTTTCTTTCATAATCCCATTATTTTCTAAAACATGATCCTATTCATCTAACATTTTTATTATATATTTTTGTTTTGATTTTTTGCTGGGTTTTAGTTTGCGCAGCGCTAGTCACGTGGACTAAATAGATCTTTGTTTAAGTTTTTTATAGAAATCAAAAAAAACAAATCAAAATTTTATAGAAATCAAAAAACGTAAGCAAAGGCAAGAAGTGATGTAGCATTTTAAAGTAGTATGCGAACAGGCGAAATGCACACTGTGTGAAAAAGTGATGACATGGTTATATTTATAGGTACAAGCTTTGAACAGTGCACCTAGAATACTACAGACCACATGCTTTAACAATTTTTCTATATGACGTCATTTTATATCGTCAGTTCTTTCTAGGCAGCACTAAAATTAAAAGGATTGTTTTGATTTTTTTTCTGTTTAAGCTGTCATATTAAAAAAAAAATTATAAGCAAGTAACAAGAAAAATATTTTTATAATATGTTTTAAAATTTAATAAATAGCTATTGGTAAGTATTAATTCAAATATGTAAACACGTATAAAATGTTTTTATATTACATGTAATTTACGAGAAGACATAACCTTAGTTTTAGCACTCGTATTAATATTATTTATCTGTTTATTTTCGATTATTCTTTTTAATTAATTTTCTGAATTTTTTTTATTGAATTTATTAATTTATATCTTCTTAATGCTGAGAGAAATAAATTTTCATTCTCCTGAGCATGAACATTGTTTATTTATCTTTAATTTGGTAAATTGTTTTTTTATTTTTAAGGTAGATATCATCATAGAATTATATACTATAGAATGAATGTAAAAATTTTCCCATATAAAATTTGCTATTTCATGTGAAGCAAACATGAAGCAAGGCAGAGCAGGATGGTTATATAAAAAATGCATATGGCGGTCTCATATCTCAAAACAAAAACCCCTCAAACCAGTTTTTGTTTTTGTTTAAAGTGACGCGTTAAATTTTGTGTTCTTAAAAAATCTTGAAAATATTAATTAAAATAATTAAAAATATATAAAATATTGCTAGTAGTGCATCATTTTAGTAATAAAAATTAGAAACATTTATTAAAATGAAGTGTCTTGTATAAATCTTCAAAAATATGACTAAACATTTCACAAGAAGGAATTTCGTACCATCAGTAAGTGTTTATATAAAATAAAACGTAAATTATGTTAAAAAGAAAGTGATTTGTGGTAAAATTATCCTTAGTTTAAGTTATAATCAGAAAAAAATAAGAAAACAATTTTGGTTGTTGGCGTGGGTTTTTATCGTTTTGTAAACATACTCGTATGTTATAACCAGTGCCGCATTTGTCTTATTTTATTTCATGTGCTAAGTGCTTTGCTTTTCATAATTTATTTTTATTTTGGAATATGTACTGTAAGTACAATTTTTTACAGAAATTATAATGTAAACATTTATTTTTAGTTTACCAAATTATGGAGAATTGAAAAAGCAATGGTTGAAGCCTCATCAGATGATATTTAAATTGGCCTAATATGTATGACGAAGATTTTTTTGATACCCAATTATACTAAGTGAATTATCAATTAAGGGAGGGGGGGATTTATATTGCGATATTTATTTAGAAAATTGAATTGTGAGGACCGTTGCAAACTAATACAACAATGTAATTCTTATAAATAGTCTTTTAACTCCTTCGCCGTCAGTATTAAAAATTTGTAAATATTCCGAAGCAGTATTAAAGCGGGAATTGGCTATTGCGGACTACAAAAACATAACGCGACTACAATCTAGTACAAAATTGTTTAAACAAATTATTATCTCGTTCTTCACAACGTAATAAGTGTAAATATTTTCAATGATGAAGATCAATATAGTTATTCTCAAGAATACGTTAATTTGTTAGCTCATTCTATCATAGAAAAATTATATGACATCCGGTTGAATTATTTTTGTAACCAAAGGTCATATAAATTAACAAAAAGAAACAAGTTTGTTTCTTTATTACATTTTAAAGGAATGTGAAATAAATAAGCGAAGTGGTTTTATAATTACTATTTTTTATATATATAATATTATATTTAAATAAAAATAATTAATGTGCTGTTATTAAAAAAATAAAAATTTAATTAAATTTAAATAATTTTTTAGTTTTAACTTCCTAACTTCATTGCATTCGGTCGAAAAAATGCTAAATACGGCTCTCTTAATTTATATGCTTTCTCTTTTACCCTCCGAATTTGACTCACTTGACAGCTCATTACATTCATTCTATATACTCTATTTCTGTGGATATCATTTAGAAATTTATTATTATTTATTTATTTTGATGATCGTCATTTAAAATCATAGAATTATATACTATAGAATGAATGTAAAGATTTTCCCATATAAGATTTGCTATTATTCATGTGTCACAAGCCAGAGCAGGATGGTTATATAAAAAATGCATATGGCGACTCATATCTCAAAACAAAAACCCCTCAAACCAGGTTTTGCTTTTGTTTAAAGTGACGCGTTAAATTTTGTGCTCTTAAAAAATCTTGAAAATATTAATTAAAAAAATTAAAAATTAATTAAAATGTTATTAAAATAGTTAGTGGATTGTGTGTAGTGCATCATTTTAGTAATAAAAATTAGAAACATTTAATGAAATGAAGTGTCTGGTAAAAAACTGCTAATTACGCCTCAAAAATTACAAGAAGGAATTTCGTACCATCAGTAAGTGTTTATACAAAATAAAATGTAAATTATTTTAAAAAGAAAGTGATTTGTGGTAAAATTATCCTTAATTTAAGTTAAAAATCAGATTAAAATAAGAAAACAATTTTGGTTATTAGCGTGGGTTCTTTCTCTTTGTAAATAAATGTTTTTACCAGTGCCGCATTTATCGTATTACTATGGTTCGAAAAGTGGGTGTTGATTGTTTCATGTGCTCTTCTTTTCATAATTTATTTTTATTTTGAAATATGTTCTGTAAATACAATTTTTTACAGAAATTATAATGTAAACATTTGTTTTTAGTTTACCAAAATATGGAGAATTGCAAATGCAATGGTTGAAGCCTCATCAGATGATATTTCAATTGACCAAGAAATTTCTACAGAGACGAATCTAATATGTATGACGAAGATTTTTTTGGATGCCCAATTATACTAAGTGAATTTTCAACATACATTACATTTTAAAGGAATGTGAAATAAATAAGAGTAGTGGTTTTATAATTACTATTTTTTATACACATAATATTTTATTTAAATAAAAATAATTAATGCACTTTTATTAAAGAAATAAAAATGTAATTAAGTTTAAATAATTTTTTAATTTTAACTTGCTAACTTCATTGCATTCGATCGAAAAAAATTCTAAATATGGCCATGTTATGTATGTCATGTGCCATGTATTTATATGCTTTCTCTTTTACCCTCCGAATTTGTGACGCTTGGCAGTTGCTTACATTGGGCCTGTTTAGACGAGTATACACTACATGTTGCATCTTCCTCGTCTCTTACCTCTTTGCCTATAAACTAATTTTAGAGTGGGGATATTTGTGTTGCATCGGTTTGCATTTTTTCCTCAAAAAATTTTATTGCGGAACGAGTTGTTATACACTAATACAATGAAAAAGCAATAAAAAAAATTTTTGGTTCGATTTTTTTGTTTTTGTTTTTTGCTGTTCATTTGTAATTTGTCTATTCGTTCCTAAGCAACATACGAAATAAAAATAATTTTACGCATACAAACACAAGTTGCAATTGGTGCCAACAGTTTTACAGTTTACGTCTAAACGCAAATAATTCAATGTTGTCATGTAGTGTTGTCATGTAGTACATACTCGTGTAGAAAGGCACATTCATTCTATATACTCTATTTCTATGCTTAAAATATGTAAAGCATAATTAGCGCACTGCGTATATGTTTACGACCAAGTAGCAGGCGAATAAAAAAATACTGGTTGTATGTATCCGCAGACCCAAATAACGTAAACACGAAAATACACTTTCATACAAATTCTATGGAAATTATTTTTTATTAAGTTTTTTTTGGATTTTATTTCTTTATATCTCGTACATGTGGCTGAACATTCAATTTATATTCTCTTGATTATAAACAATGTTTATTTACTTTTCATTTTTATAAATTGTTTTTTCATGTTCAAGTTAGTTTTCATTCCGAATTTTATCATATTTCGCTAAGTATCTTTAATTTGATGATCGCCGTATTATGTATAGAGCAAAGTTTGTGTGGATGCACGTAGAGTGGTTGACATAAAGAAGAAAAATAAACGGAACTACTATACTTCATGCATACACACTAACCACACTCTACATATTTTATATGACGATCATTAAATTAAATACATCATAGCGGAAAAATGTAAAATTCTGAATGAAAACTAACTTAAAAATTAAAACCAATTTATCAATAATATATATATATATATATATATATATATATATATATATATATATATATATATATATATATACATATATATATATATATATATATATATATATATATATATATATATATATATATATATATATATATATATATATATATATATATATATATATATATATATATATATATATATATATATATATATATATATATGATATGATATGATAGAGGCGTACAGGCCAGTCATAACGGCAATCCTAGGTACGTTACCATAATCCTGAAATATCAACAATCAAATAACAAATTATATCTGAATGCGAATAATATTTCAGCATCAAGCGGGCAAAGGCCCTGCCTGAATCCTTAACATATAAGGTTAATTAGGAAAGGATGTTAGTCACAGAAACAACTAGGGCGGATCGCAGCAAAGTCATTTTCTAACTACTTAAATCTATTAAAATGTTAGTTTCAATTATATTCACACTCTAGATTAAAATTTGTTAGTTTATTAATTTGGGTTAGTTGTGATTGAGGTAAAAGATACTAATATTCATAATATGTATATGGCATCAGTAATAATAGACTGGTTAGGTTATTTAATTCACATCTACAGGTCATCTCATCATATACTGCTTGTAACCATATTTTTCCCTATCTTCCCATCCAACACCATCTAACCGAGGGACTTCACGTTCGTAGTGACTCGGCAGTATTATCATACATATGATGACCTAAATATTCCATTGAGATTGTAAAAAAAAATTAAATTCGGTATTGTCATTCAGCTACCTATATTTAAATTCATCCAACTAAAAGTTTTTTCTTTCTCGTATATTGAGTATTATTATATATCGGATGTTTCTTATTTACCTGCAGAAATTTGCAGAAAAAAATCATTTTCTACATGCAAATACCCCAATTACATGCGACCAACATTTTTCTGCTGCAAAATGATAAAGATATAACTTTGACTTTTTGTACATGGGACAAGAAAAGAAATATATCCAATCAAAATTTTGCAGAAGACTTTTTGAGCCACTACCCCAAGAAAACCACTATAAAAATGAAAATGTTGCCACAAAATATATTCGATTCGAGTATTTTTATGACAACGTTTTTAAAATTAACCAACAATAATTTGTTTATATTGATAAGTTTTAAGGATTCATTTAAAAACAGACGCCAAAGACAAAAACGTATATTTCGCATTTTAATTAATTAAAAATTAATAATTTTACTATAATAAACTTATGGCAATACTATAATTTTTATTTATTTCTCGCATATTGAATATTTTTATACAGTGGATGTATTATTTACCTGAAAAATTTGCAAAGGGAAATAATAGCTTACATGTAAATGGGGCATAAATCACGTAAATTATACCAAATACTTGCTTTTTCATACAAAATAGTTGAAAAAATTGTAAAATTTCGGATGTGGGATTTTTGTTCATAGCTACGAACCGGAGGAAGGCTTACGGTCTCTAGGGTCTTTTTCCATTAACGCGTATTTATTATATTTAGACTCTATTTTTATGGTATATGTGTAGTTTTTGGTTTAATTTCTGCTAATTATGAAGTACGTATTACGTATGCCATGCAGTACGTGCACGCCATATTTCTTAATCTTTAAATTTCACTACTTTAATTAACGTGTTGGCTAGTTGAGCATATTTGTTCAGTAGGTAGTTGTTGTCATTAATATAAATTTTAACGTAAATACATTGAGTTTGGCCAAATTGAATCTAAAATAGTGTTACATTCGTATGTGAAAATTGATTTCATTGATAATACTAATTTGGAGATTTGGCAAGGAAGTCATATTTTTAAAAATGGAAGATTTAATAAGCGGTAGAGGGTTTTCAGTTTTGTTAATCTTTATTAGTTATTAATTAATATGGAAATTTAACAAAGCTTTTACAGAACTGGACATATATATGGAGAAAATCTTTGGGAATGATGGAAATGGGATTGTGTTCACAGAAGATGCGGTTCCAGTTCACACCATTTATGTTTCACGGCTTCAGCAAAAGGTAAAACATGTTAGAGTTTGGTACATATTAGTAATTTGTAAATGTGATTATTTGCGTACAAAATTTAAAATCAATTTATTTAAATTGAATTTGTGTTGATCTTGAAATCAATTTTTTTGGCCAAATTGTTTTTATTACTGTAAGTTAAAATTTAAAGTTTTAGGAGATGCGAGCCAAAATTCCTACATTTTTTGAGAAAAATTTACAATTTTCCAATTTGTTTTGTTGAAAATGTGTAAATTTTTTACTTTTTTTAGGAAAGACAAGCGGCGGTTTGGGGGGGAGGCAGCCTTCATCCTTAACTGCGTTTATACGTGCGGAAACTAGTGCGGCACTAATATATCGCATTCGCTCCCACAGTTATATATTCATTATTCATAAAGGCTGAACTATAGATAGAATAAAAATAATAAAAAACGTAATAAACGAAGACAAAAATTTATTATTCCAATTTGACGTTACGGCCATATATGACTTGAAATATTAAAGTGGGAACTATAGATGGAATAAAAAAAATAACGTGAGAGCGAAAGAGGATTTACATGTATTCGACTATACTCGGAATGATGAATATAAAAAGAATAACAGAAATTGCGTTTCATATTTTTTCGTTGTTGCTGTCACTTAAAAAGAATAACCGAGCGAAAATTTTCGCCCAGGAATAAAGGCTGAACTATAGATAGAATAAAAGAAATAACGTAAGAAACGAAGACAAATTTATTATTCCAATTTGACGTTACGGCCATATATGACTTGAAATATTAAGTTCATTCATATATTTTTGTGATATGTTTCCTACAATTATGAATGAATTTACAATATTTTTCAGTATAAACGTATTTATATCAACAAATATATGTTTTTAAAATTATAAAAAATATTTATATGCGGTTTAAATCACCGCAATTCGATAAATTATTTTTTTAGGCTAGGTTTAGAAAAAATACAATTCTACAGTGTATTGAAAATTATTTTTGATATTATATTCATATTAGTATATATATAAATGAATATTTTATAAACAGAAAAGATAAAACACGAATAATTCAAAATTCCCTTATATAAAATATAAACATGAATATGTATTAAATTTGTTTGGGGTTTGTTGTTGTAGTTATTAAGTTTCTTATTCCTGGACGAAAATTTCGCTCGTTTATTCTTTTTAGGTGAAAGCAAAAATGAAAAAATGAACGCAATTTCTTCTCAAAAGAATAACTCTTTTTATATTCCTTATTCCGAGTATAGTCGAATACATGTAAATCCTCTTTCGCTCTCTTACGTTATTTTTTTTATTCTTTTTATTCTATCTATAGTTCCCACTTAATAGCTGGACTATAGATAGAATAAAAAGAATAACGTAAGAAACGAAGACAAAAATTATTATTCCAATTTGACGTTACGGCCATAGATGACTTGAAATATTAAGTTCATTCAATTATTTTTGTGATATATTTCCTACAATTATGAATGAAACTACAATATTTTTCAGTATAAACGTATTTATATAAACAAATATATGTTTTTAAAATTATAAAAATTATTTATATGCGGTTTAAATCACCGCAATTCGATAAATTATTTTTGTAGGTTAGGTTTAGAAAAATACAATTCTACAGTGTTTGAAAATTATTTTTGATATTATATTCATATTAGTATATATATACATGAATATTTTATAAATAGAAAAGATAAAACACACGAATAATTTAAAATTCCCTTATATAAAAAAGTAAATATGCATATTACATTCGACGCACTAAAATTTGTTTGGGTTTTGTTGTTGTAGTTATTAAGTTTTTATTCTTGGACGAAAATTATCGCTCGGTTATTCTTTTTAAGTGACAGCAAACATGAAAAAAAATTAAACGCAATTTCTGTTATTCTTTTTATATTTATTATTCTCAGTATAGTCGATTGCATGTAAATCCTCTCTTTCGCTCTCTTACGTTATTTTTTTTTTTTTATTCCATCTATAGTCCAGCCATAATGGCTGGACTATAGATAGAATAAAAAAAATAACGTAAGAAACGAAGACAAAAAATTATTATTCCAATTTGACGTTACGGCCATAGATGACTTGAAATATTAAGTTCATTCATATATTTTTGTGATATATTTCCTACAATTATGAATGAAACTACAATATTTTTGAGTATAAACGTATTTATATCAACAAATATATGTTTTTAAAATTATAAAAATTATTTATATGCGGTTTAAATCACCGCAATTCGATAAATTATTTTTGTAGGTTAGGTTTAGAAAAATACAATTCTACAGTGTTTGAAAATTATTTTTGATATTATATTCATATTAGTATATATATACATGAATATTTTATAAATAGAAAAGATAAAACACACGAATAATTTAAAATTCCCTTATATAAAAAAGTAAATATGCATATTACATTCGACGCACTAAAATTTGTTTGGGTTTTGTTGTTGTAGTTATTAAGTTTTTTATTCTTGGACGAAAATATTCGCTGTTATTCTTTTTAAGTGACAGCAAAAATGAAAAAATATTAAACGCAATTTCTGTTATTCTTTTTATTTTCATTATTCTCAGTATAGTCGAATGCATGTAAATCCTCTCTTTCGCTCTCTTACGTTATTTTTTTTATTCTTTTTATTCCACTATAGTCCAGCCATAAGTAGAAAACATAATACCAAATTCGTTTACTTTTACAACAACAATTTGGCCGGATTTTATGTAAACGAATATGAAAGAAATTTGAACGTCTTTTGTAGTAATATTTGTGAAAAGAAAGACAAAAAATTCTTTATTATAAATGGCGGGTTTATCATTTCAGCTTGTTAGCATCGGTATAATAAAAAATTATAAAGCAAAGAATTAAAATGTTCAATATAGTGTCTCCCATTTCTCAATTTTATTAATTTATTTACAACTCAATATCAATAATTTTCAATTAAAACCATAAGGAATTATATAATTTCGCACATAAACACAACATTTTAGTACACAAGATATTTCGAAAATACGTCGCACAAACAAAATTACAAATTATCCTTAAAATTTTAATAAATCTATTAAAAGCAAAAACACACAAGATATTTTGAAAATACGTCGCACAAAATTACAAATTATCCTTACAATTTTAATAAGTTTATTAAAAGCAAAAACAAATTTAAAACTGAATTGTACAAATGGCGCGGGGGCTTTGTTTTGATGTTTATGTTTTGACGTTTACTTTTGTATATATGTATGCGTAAAATCTGACAAAATATCGAGATTTTGTAAAATTGATCTAGGCAATTTGTTAGATCAAGATTTTTGTGTGAAAAAAATTTGTAATGTCAAAAATGTTGATCTGACAGCTGAATCCGATCAAATCTTTTTGATCTGATAGTTCGAACGAATTTGGTGTAAGTAAAGTTATAATTTTGTCAGTAAAAATACTAATGGATAATTGACAACCACCACATATGAGGCCAACTTCGTAGTTGCGGCAATAAATTGTTGCATTATTGAAAAGTAAAGTTGTCTTATATTTATTATTTTTTAAATGCAAACGTTTTTAGGAATTTTTTTGGAAAATATAGGAATTTTTCGGATATTTTGGCTTGCACTTCCTAAACTCTTTCAATTTACATACTACAAAAAACTGAAAATCGTGTTTACCTGTGGCACTTTTCTGGTAATTCCCCGGGAATAGGGAACTGGGGAATGATTTTATATGTAATTTTTATTTAAACATTTTGTTTCTGCCTTATTGAGGTAAAAAGTTGGTGTTAATTTTTTTGAAAACAAAATTAAATTGGCAATAATTTGTCCTGCCAATTTAGATATGGAAAAATTATTCCCAATTTATAAATATTTACATCAAACTTTTCTCCTCAGTAGGCCGGAAAAATAATATTTATACAGATATTACATATAAATTCTTTCCCCAGTTCCCTATTCCCGGGGAATTACCAGAATAGTGCCACTGGGGTCGATTTTATTCCAAATTCGTCACTTGACAAAGCAATAACCGCAAGTGGTAGTCTGTGTATTTGTGTTATTGCGAATGCACGCCATTCCGCCTTTCCATACTTTGATTCTTTCCTCGTTTCCTCTCCCACAAATTGTTGTTAGTTTGTTGGTGAAGGGGAAGGAAACAAGGCAAGAATCACGACGAAAGAATCATTTATATTTTCGGTTCCGTTCAGTTCCTACACGTATCGTGTTAGACCAAAAAAAACATTGTTATAATTTTTTATACATATATTTTCTATAGGAGTATGTATATTATCCGTTCCGTTCAGGTCCTACTCGTATCATGTCGGACAAATATTGTTGAAAAGAATGTTTTGTCTGATATCTGACGGCGAAAAATACGAAAGAATAGCGAAGAAAGTGGAATTCATATATTTTCCAACAACAACAAAAATTAAATTGCTGCCATATATCATATTCGTTCGAAATGTCAGGCAACAAAAACTTGCCCGGATTCAGCTGTCAGGTCAAAAAAATTAAAAGCAAAAACACTAGATATTTTGAAAATACGTCGCACAAACAAAATTACAAATTATCCTTACAATTTTAATAAATTTATTAAAAGGAAAAATAAGTTTAAAATTGAATTGTATAAATGGCGCGTTGCCTTTGTTTTGATATTTATGTTGTGACGTTTACTTTTGTATATATGTATGCGTACATTTTTTATAAAATTGACAAAATATCGCGATTTTTTAAAATTGACCCGGGAAACTTGTTCGGGCAAAATTTTTTTGGTAAAAGAATTTGTATTTGAGCAAGTTTTTGTTTCCTGACATTTCGAACGAATATGGTATTAGTTTCTTTGGATGTTACGTCTTTATTCACTAATGTTGATAATAAAAGTGTTACCAACATTGTGAAAGAAAACTGGAGGAGTATAAAACAAAATTCAAAAATTAAATTAACTAAAGTTCAATTTATGTTGGCATTACAAATTGTTTTGACTAATTCTCATTTTTCTTTCGGCAATAAAATTTATAAACAAACTTTTGGTTCACCTATGGGTTCTCCAATTAGTCCCATAATTGCAAATTTAATGATTGGATTTTTAGAAAAAATGGGCTTAGATTCTTTCTTATCGTTGTTTTATTTTCGTTATGTAGACGATATTATTACAGCAATCCCTGAAGACAAAATTGAAGTTTTTCTGGAGGTTTTTAACTATAGATAATAGAATCAAATTTACTGTTGAAAAATAAATTGATCACAAAATTCCATTTTTAGATTTACTTTTGATTCATGAACAGAATGGAAAAATTTCTTTTGACTGGTACCATAAAAATACTTGGTCTGGTCGTTATCTAAATTTTACTTCTTGGCTTCCTATTTCTTACAAAATTAATACAATAAAAATTTTGACTCAAAAAATTCTAAAATTGTGAAAACACTTTGATAAATAATCATTATTCTAAAAAATTAATAACTAAAATGATTTGGAAACAAAAATTATTACCAAAATTATAGAATTAATGATTCCTGAAATTGAAAGTACAAATTATTTATCATTACCTTACATAAAAAATCTTTTCGAAAAATTAAAACATTTATTTAAAAATTATAATTTCAAAATTATTGGTCGCTCAACTACCAATTTAAATGATATTTTGTTTTCAAAATTAAGAGATCCGTTATCCATTAAAGTAAGAGTCTAATTTGGTCTATCGAATAAAATGTAATGATTGTAACGTAATTTACACGGGACAAACAAAACAGTTTTTACGAGAACGATTTTTTCAACATATACGTGGTGCCACGGGAAGTTCGAATCAAATAAGTGCACTTTCGGAACATATTAGAAATACCTACTGTAACGGAATTGTTGGCACGAGGGTGTAGCGAGGCGTTTCGCTTCCTAATGTTTGCCTTCCGTTACTGAAATATTAAATTCATACATTGAGAGCTTCGAAGTGGTCATGATTGCCGACTAAGCTTCAATGTCGGGTGTGGGGTTTTCGAAGATCAATATATGCTGGTTAGACCACTAACAAAAATAAAAATAGTGAAAGGACAAGTTTATGAAAAAAAAAAAATACAAGAGACGAACCTACTTACCTAACCACGTTTGGGATCACACTTACCCCCTCATCCTGTAATTAAAGCTTTTAGCTTCTCATACTGAAAGCAACAGCAATAGTGGAATTCAAAAAAATTTGCGAAAATTAAATAACCCAAAAAAAATTAGAAGAAAACAGTTACATTGAATATTTTTACCAAGATCATTATAAATTTTATTTTAAAATTAACAAGAAGGAAAATACCAAGATGGTTGAAAATAAAAAAAAATCCAATTTGTTTCTAACTACAACTAGAAAACTGACGTCAGGCAAAATGAATTTATAATAATTGAAATAATATTATATCTACAACCACCACCAAATTTATATAATAAAATGAAAGAAATCAATTAATAAATTATAAGATTATATGATTGAAATATTGTATATAAAAAAAAACCTTGATTAAAGTTGATTATAGCGGAATAACTATAATAATGCACTATTATTGTTATACTGTTTTTATCCATTAACACATTTTTGCTTGTACATTTATAAAAGCACCACTTGTCAGTTTATCGATTTTATTATCATTTATTATTATTATTTTTCGATTTTGTTATTATTAAAGTTATTAATTAATAAAGAACTATTATTGCTTTTTAATTTGTAAATCGTTCGTACGATTGAATATTATTACACGGAGTTTAGTTCAATTAATGTTTTGCGTTATTAGCACTGCACAATTATTTTGTATTACTGCACCACTGGTCACCTTTTTTGTTAATTATGACGTATATACTGACTATTATTTCCCGTTATGTATTAATACAAGCGACCACATGTTAAATTAATTTTTAGTTTGCGTAGTGTTTCGTAATTCTCGTTCGTTTTAATTTGTATTTTATTTATTTTATATTTTTTTTTTGTATTTATTTTTGTATTTTTGAAACTATTTTGGCGTTTATATGTGTCGTTGTTAATTTATATCATAACTATAATTTACAGAGTTTAACCCATTTTATAATTTAGTATAACTTTATGTATATAATTTAGTATAAACTTAAGTATAAATACATCTATCTAAAATCTTACCACGATTTAGATTTTGGTTAGTTTCACACCATCACAGTTAAATATTTAATAATTTTTTTTTCCGTTATTTTTTTTTTCTTGTTCACTTTAAGTAAAATAAACTAAAAAAAAATTACCGACAACACGTTTCAGAAAATTTTTGGTATCGCACGATATTGATATTTTTATATCCAAAAATAATTAGCAACTAGTTATCGATTTGATTCATGTTTAGCAATAATGTAATATTCCATTATTAAAGCGAAATACTTCGCTTCTACTAATCAATAACGTAGTAATATAAAAAAAATTACGTATTTGAACTTCTCAGCGATACTGTTAATAGTTAAATTATGATCAAAAAATCTTTAATGATCCTTCCGCAGGTTCACCTACGGAAACCTTAACTAACCTCCGCATCCAAAAATGTGTTTTCTTTTATACTTCATCAAATTGGTACGGGATAATCAAGTTGCATTCAATTACACCTACATACATACTAAAAAACAAGATTTTCCCGCGTATTCTAAATATCGACTTTGTTTGTAGCAATGTATATCAGGGAAGTTAATCCAACCCAACTTGGAACGCTCCACGTTCGTAAGCGATGGTTGACGTTACACTACCATAACCATTATTTTGGAAGATGTAAATATTTTAGAAAACTGCCAAATTTCAGGAAAAGATTTATTTTGGAAATGCTACATATAAAACCCTGTTCAAATTATATTAACCAAATTAACGATTACGCTTATATTGGTAATTCATGCGATCTATTTTTATAATTTGATTTTTTGATTTTACATCAACGATGCCAGTAAGGTCTCTGACTGTTAATCGTCGATTCTCGAGCACCAATTCCTTGATTTTATTAACGTGTTGATCATCAGTTGATGTTGATGGCCGTCCTAGACGTGGTTCGTCGTCAACACGTTCTCGACTCTCTTTGAACAATTTGTACCAATCAAAAACACTTGCTCGCGACATACAATTATCACCGAAGGCCTTTTGCAACATTCTGAACGTTTCGGCACCACAAAATTGATTCCGCACACAAAATTTATTGGAACTTCTTTGTTGAATAATTTCACTCATTGTAAAAATCGCCGAATGCACTTTTTGTACATCAGAAAGACAAGCGTATACTAAACACTAATGATTATTTTGTTGTGACATTTGGCACAGATGTCACTGACAGTCATACCAACATAGAAAAAAAAATATTTCGACAAATGGTTTTCGGCGCGAAATTTAGATTAAAAAGTTTTACTACTTTTTGTTCACAGTAGTATATAAGTAAATGTTATATGCATATGTAAAAAAAATGTGTAAGTGTGTAGTTTATGCTAAATGAACAGAAAATATTTTAGAACAATGAAAAATAAAAATAAACTATTTTTATGATTCGAAGTTTCTATGGATTTGGAAAATATGCCGGTTTTAATTTCAAAATTAATAATTTTTCAACAAGATCACAATTTGTAATTTGAAAGTTTGAACTAACCCACATGCAACTGATTGTTTATGAAAAATATTTAATTAAAATAAAATACGACATATTCAAGGTCAATAAAAATTGCTGATTGTGTTAATATTTTAACGTAATTTTTACTGAATCGACTCGAACCTGCTCGTTAATAATTAGTTATTCAAATATTCAAATCAATTGAAATACTAAAAGTTCTGATTGTAATTTTTTCATTCGCAAGGCCACCATAGAATAAACATTGATCTTTAAGTTTAAGAATGCAACCCATAAAAACACACTATATATATAGAAATAAATACTAATTTTATTTTGTGAGTGCAATGATATCCTCGTACTTATACATTACTAATTATATTATGTAGTATAAATAAAAATAATGGATTAAATAATGAATTTAATCCATTATTTTTGGTATAAATTTAAATAAATGTAAAGCAAAAGTAAGTAAATTTATTACAGAATTACTGACGCATTTACAAATAAAAGCAACTGCGCTGCTTAATCAAGACGATATCTATATACAATATAAAAATATTGAAATTAAGTTAAATTGAAGGCCTTCGATCTGCTTCACGGCCTTTTGAACATCTTTAATAATTGAATGAAGCCTCTAACTCCAGTAAATCCTGTTAATTGTAGACAAACAGCCTAAATGTTTGAGTTGTGATGTGCTTTGCGTTGCAGGCACATAGGGGCTCTAAATTATTTATTACATCGAATCTAAATTATATTATTGGGGGTACAAATAAATTTTGAGGTTTCTTTTATAACTTCGAAGCTTTATCCAGAGAAATTGCTACAGTGTATTTTATTCAAAATATTCTCCATCATTAGCTACGATTTTTTCCCATCTTCAGGTCATAATCGACCCAATTTATGGCTTTTTCGTAAGCAGTGAAGTTTTCTTGACGGAAAGATCATTTGATCATGAATATTCGGTTTGACGTTTGAAGTTGATGCATGGCCAGGCTTTCCAGGATTTTCTGCGCTTTGGGTTATCTTAGTGGATCCACTTTTCATCCCCCGTCACGATACGATGCAAAAAAAACCTCCCGTATTTGGTGTTGTTCGCACGTTGAAAATCGGCGTTCGACGTCTCTTGGCTTGAGTTCATACGGTACCCAATTTCCAAGTTTTTGCACCGTACCCATGATACCCATGTCTTGAGACGAGATTGAATCGCTTGTTGAGTCACTCCCAAAGTTTCAACGAACTCCTCTTGAGTTTGGCATGAATCTTGGTCCAATAACACCTCCAACTCAACGTCTTCAAACTTTACTGGTTTCCCTTCGCGTTCATTGTCACTGGTGTCAAAATCGTTTATTGATGGAGCATGTTCTCCATATGTTTCACATATCAATCGATGTCTATCAGCTGCTATTTTATTCAAATTAAAACAAAAATCTGCGCTTCCCGCAAATTTTGTTTGGTGGTACAACGGCTGAGATGGTTAGAGCACAAAAAAGTTAGTTGTTTACATTTGAGCGAAATGACACATACTGATTTTTAGATGTCCGAGAAAAATTTTCTTATTTTTTACGAATTGTTTAGCAAAAGTTTTAGTAAAAATTTCTTGAATCGGATGGATCATGAGAACTAAGCCACATTTTCCTTTATATGTATTAGTTAGTTAACCCTGTATAGGATGAAATTACAAGCTTTTGGTTATACATTTTATTTAATTTCAAAAGACCGTTAAATATGATTTTAAAAAATTCAATAAACATAAACAAAGATATATCAAACATATCAAAGATTAAAAAATGTAAAAACAAATTGTGTCGTTGCTAAATAATTTGTCAAACTCACAGTACTAAAGCCTATTAAAAATACCGTGTAACAACTCTTAAAATATATGCCAACAAACCATCTAAAGCCTTGTTTTACCTTAGTGTAATAGACGAAAGCTTTCTTATTTCGACAAGATACCTAAATATCTATAAGGATCAACAGTATGTTTCATCATTTTCAGTTCAATTAATTTTAATTATAACGAAAAGTTCCAAATACGTATTCACAGCCATATACTATTGCAATCGATTAATGCTGGGGTCGCTACACATTGGTCTGATAATTTTATCATAATTAGGATGAAAAAGTCCGCAAATGGAAATTCTGTGGAGAGAATCCTGTAGATTTTGCCACATAACCAAATACATAATGCAATAGATTAAAGATGACCAACTATGCAAAATACGCCACCTGTCTATGCGGATTGTCAAGGTGCTCCATTTTGGCCCGTTGATTTGATCATAATTAGAAAGATAAAGTTAGAAAATGGAATTTCTGTGGAGCGAATCCTTGTAATTTTGGCGCGTAGCCACATACATAATGCAATAAACTAAAACTGTATAATTTCGTAAAAGTACGACACATGCTTATGTGGATATCGACAGGATGCCTTATTATTATGGTCCATTCATTTTATCATAATTAAAACGACAAAATTTGTAATTGGAAATTCTGTGGAGCGAATCCAAGAGATGTTGGCACATAGCCGGAAGCATAGTGCAATAGACTGAAACTTTATAATTTCATAAAAATACGTTATGTGTATATGTGGATCGTCAGGATGCTCCATTTTGGCCCCTTGATTTTATCATAATTAGAACGAAAAAGGCAGAAAATGTAAAATGTGGCTGTGTGTCAAAATCTCCAGGATTCGCTCCACAGAGTTTCCTTCGTTCTAATTTTGATAAAATGAACGAGCCAAAATGGAGCACCTTGACGATCCGCATACAAATGTGGCGTATTTTTGCGAAATTGACGGCTTTAATCTATTGCACTATGTATACCGGGTGTTTCTTTTAAACTGAGACGATCAAATATCTCGAAAAATAGCCACTCTACGGAAAAAATGTCCATAATCAAAATTTAATCATACCGCGGAGGAAATACATTAGTGCAAAAAAATAGTCCCCCATCCCCCGCTTTGTAGGTGGGGCGGGGGTAACTTTTAAACTAAGATAGGAAGCCATATTTTTTATTGCAGATACGGATTCTACGTAAAAGTACGTATGATTTGAATGAAATATTTTGTTCGGTTCATGATAGATGGCGTTGTAATCGACGAAATTCAATTTTTTCAATTTCTCCTTAAAACACACGCATTCGATTCTGCAATACGTTTGAAATAAAAAACATCAAGTTTTCATTGGAAATACTCGAAATTCGTCATCAAAACAATTTATTAATGTAAGTGGCAGGTTTTAGCTTAAAATAAGTGTTCAAAATGATGGCCTGCGACTTCAATGCACTTATTAATACGCATTTCAAATGATTGTACACAACTGAGAAGTGTGTCTGGTTGAATTTCAGCACACGCATTTCTGATTCGCTCAATCATGTTCTCACGTGTTGTTGGTTCTTGTTTGTAAACTTTGTCTTTGAGATAGCGCCACAAAAAGAAATCTGGTGATCTGGCAGGCCAACTTACCGGACCAGCTCTACCAATCCAGCGACCATTGAAATCACGATCAAGTATTTCACGTGCCACCACCGAATAGTGTGCAGGACAACCATCATGTTGAAACCACATGTTCCGTCTCACTTCTAAGTTCAAATTTTCAAGTAATATTGGCAGTTCATTTTCCAAAATGTTTCGGTACATTTGACCATTCAAGTTGCCTTCAATAATGTGGGGGCCTATGAGTTTGTTGCCAATTAATCCACACCACACGTTGACAGTCCAAGGACGCTGATGTTCAACTTAACGAAGCCAGTGCGGATGTGTAACACTCCAATAATGCATGTTGTGTCGATTAACCGTTCCATGGTTTGTAAAAGACGATTCGTCAGAGAACATTACGCAACGAAAAAAATTGGGGTTTTGTTGTATTTGTTCACGTGCCCATTGAAAAAAAGTTACCCGATTTTGGAAATCAGCGCCATGAAGATCTTGGTGTAAAGACACATGATATGAATGATACTTGTGCCGTTTTAAAATTCTCCAAACACTGGTGAGGGACAATCCGGAATCGCAAACTATTTCTCTTGTAGTAACATGAGGATTATGAGCCACTGCTGCCAATACAGCAATTTCATTATTTTCTCCAGTGACTGTTGCTATACTAGTCCTCTTTTTCGGTTGAACATTTCCATCAGTACTAAATTGTTTGATAGTACGGCCAAATGAAGCACGTGAACGAATCCTATCCGGAAAACGTTGAGCGTAAATAGCAACAGCATTTTCAAGATTTCTGCCAGCTTCTCCATAAACCAGAACCATTTCAATTTTCTCTGGCACAGTTAAACGCTCCATTCTAAAGTATTTTATCGTTTATTTTGCAATTCCGAAAAACATGAAGATAAGAAATAACACAAATGTTAAATGTGATTTACAAAACTGAATAAATTGTTTTGATGACGAATTTCGAGTATTTCCAATGAAAACGTGATGTTTTTTATTTCAAACGTATTACAGAATCGAATGCGTGTGTTCTAAGAAGGAGGAATTGAAAAAATTGAATTTCGTCGATTACAACGCCATCTATCATGAACCGAACAAAATATTTCATTCAAATCATACGTACTTTTAGTCGTAGAATCAGTATCTGCAATAAAAAATATGGCTTCCTATCTTAGTGGGGGACTATTTTTTTGCACTAATGTATTTCCCCCGCGGTATGATTAAATTTTGATTATGGACATTTTTTCCGTAGAGTGGCTATTTTTCGAGATATTTGATCGTCTCAGTTTAAAAGAAACACCCGGTATATGTACCAAAATCGTATATACATAAAATCATTCATTAAAATCAACCTCAATTTACGAACTCGGACACTTTCATTCCAACGTTATCACATTGTGTTCATTGTCTAACTTAAATCACTGCCTAAATTTTAGTTTCTGCACTCATTGTTCGGTTACATTCTTAGCCTACATTATAAGGAGAGGAGCAGTCGTTTTTAAATGCAATAATATTTTATAGTATTCTTCAGTAAGTATTCTTCTTTTATAGTAATCTTTTCAGAAAGGAGATAAATAGTTAACGTTTTTATGTTTGGCTGTTGATTTTCTTTAAGAGAAATAACGATCCTATTTTATAAGCCTTCGATTATTTATTCACACAGTGCGTAATAACAATTCCAGATATCAACATTCTTTGAAAACGCAAAAAAATCAAAATATAACTGTAGTTAAATTATTTTAAATCATTTCTCAAAAAATTGCAATATGTATAACCTTGAACTTTTGAGATTTCCAAAATAACTTCATTTTCATGCATATGTATTTATAGAATCACATATTTTGTGATCCCGTGCAGATCATTCGTTTTAACAGAAACGTGTGGTTTATTGTTTTTCTTAAAATTTAATGACATACAACAACAACTAAATTTGAACGTTGTAACAAAGAACACATTTTTTTAGCCCTTTAACTGTTAAACTTTGTTTCGAAAAACTTTCTTCCTGCTTAATTATGAATATTCTATGTATATTCTGATATATGATATATTCTGATTCGTCGAATCTAATACGAATATAGTTTTTTTTAACTTTATGACGAATATACTCGACTATGCGAACATTTTTCGTTTAATTCACATAATCTGTTAAAGAGTTAATTTGTACAGGGTGGCTGACACGAAGTGTTATCAAAACAAAACGACACAGAATTTTTATTTTTTGATGAATTTTATTGAATCAAAGTAAAGAATGTTCACAAATATTTAAATTTTGCGAATTGCATCAGCAGTTTTCGATTTGGCCACCCTTAGTGGCGATTATAGCCTTCAAACGGCCGACAAAGCTATTGCATGCAACACGAAAGTGGCTCTGCGGTATTTTGGCCCATTCCCGGCGAACCGCTTGCTTGAGATGATCGACACTTTGGTATTTTTTTTTATCCCAACCTTCCTCATCAAAATACCCCAAACCGAAAAATCTAAAGGATTTGCATCCGGTGAATTTGGTGGCCATTGGGCAGTGGAAATGAACCGCGGAACGTTGTTTCTCAGCCAATCTTGATTGACGCGCGCTTTATGACTCCGCGCCGACTCCTGTTGAAATGTCCAGACTCTGCTGCCGAAATGTTTTTGTGCCCAAGGCTTCAACGCCCCCTTCAACACATGATCCCGATAAATTTGAGCATTTATCTTGATGCCACTGTCCAAAAAAACGAGCGGTGAACGGCTTTCGGCCGTTACGGCGGCCCAAACCATCACCATCGGCGGCGCTTGGTTTCGAGTGTCAATCCGTTGGTCCAAATTTTCAGTAGAACGGCCGGGCAAGTAAATCCGATCGTTTTGCTTGTTCACATATTGCTCAATAACGAACGGTGACACATCGGAGAAAACCAATTTCGGTAAATCGCCACTTTCGTGCAAGCATAACAACTCCTTTGCTCTTTCCACTCTAACTTTTTTTTGAGCATCGGTGGACTTTAGTCCAAAATGATCTTTCAATATGTGGTGCATCCGTTCGAGCGAAATGTTCGCCTCCCAAGACATTTTTCTGCCGTTACGACGCGGATTCCGCCAATTTGGCCTTCATCTTCCGAATGATATCCGGCGATGTTGCAGTGCGTTTCGGTCCACCACCATGGCGTTTTGCAATGCTGCCAGTATCGTTATAACGATTTATGGTGCGATACACAAACATTTTATTCACATGCAGATGTTTTAACTGGTTAACAATCTGCGGCTGTGAGTTTCCAGCTAAATATAGAGCAATCACACTATTACGCTTGAACTCCATTGCGGATAACTTTTTTTCTGAATATTTCCCAATAAAATGCTTTTGTACGCTTGTAAACAATGGAATGAACTGTCATTAGTGTAAATTTGATCGCTCTGTCATCATTGGTTTGACAGCAATGACAGTCTGAAGTTGGTAACACTTCGTATCAGTCACCCGGTATACATTTTATTATTTTGTTTTTTCATTCGAATATTTTTCCATAATAAATTTGCCACGTGTCTACTTCACGACTGTCAAGTATGAACTGTCAATACTAATATTCGCCTAAATTGCGGCAAAACAAAGTAGTATACCTTCCCGGCGGACACCCGTTATTTATGATCGCCTAGATTACTCCATGAAAGTAACTTTTGGGCGATTATAGAAAGATTTTCTATGATATAATTTCAAATCAGTACTCGTGGCGGCATCCTAAATTTCATGTAGTAAGCTACCATTGTTCTACTAGATAAGTTTTTATGCAATGATATATGTTTATTTCTTTCTCGCATATTGAATATTTTTATATAGCGTGTAGAAGTGAAGCGGAAAAGCTGAATGCGAAGTGAAGCACTTTGATAATAATAATAATAAATAAAAACAAAAGTTAATTGAATTTTAAAAATTGATAAAAAAAAACTTCTATTAAAGAAAAATAATATTTTCGGTGCTGGTTGTTCAGCGGTTTGCACCTTCCAAAAATCCAAAACTGAATAGAAAAACGTTAAAATTTTGTATGATTTATATACAAAATTTTGTAATACAATCTGGATCGTATAAGTTGGATTGATCCAGTATTGTTGCATGTGGTAAAATCTGAATTGCATCCACCAAATCTGGTTTCAGCTGGTTAACAATTTGTTTGAATTATTGGCATACGTACGCCTATGAACACTATTGCAATGCTAAATTTAATTTGTTCTGATTGCCATGCCATCATGTTAATCACGGTTATCATGGTTATCACGAAAATGATGGTGGCATCTATGATACGATTGCAATACTGTTCGTTTCAATGATAATTTATTATTGATAACGATTTTGATTGAAATGAAAATCGGCATGATAATGAAATTTGCTAATTTTGTTTTGTGTACAAAATTGATTTTGTTGGATGTACCGATTTTATGTAACAATACTGTTGTTGCATATTCTTTTGGAATAAATAATTCAGTCTACGGAGAATTGCCCGTTTGTAATTATGTATATTGTGCGGTGTTTCTTGTAGTTGAAGAAACAGGCCGCTACAAACGGATGCTTCTTATTTACATGCAAAAATTTGTAGAAGAAAACTATTTTCTACATGTAAATGGGACTATTTCGACCATAAAATTAAACAAAGTGTAAACCATAAAAAAGTGGAAACTATAATTATCAAAATTATAAAAAGTTGTTTAAAAAAATTGCTCTTTTATTGCTGATTTATTTAAACAATAAATCGGAAAACAGAATTAAATTTCTGTTTTTTTGTCGTCACATGACGTAATGCGCACAAAACGACGAAAATGAAATATGGGAATATTAAATCTTCTCAAATTTATATACAATGCATTTTATCTATGTGTAATTAAAATTTTTTTTTCTGAACACATTGAAGTACACTTTCTAAATATGTGTGCTACTTACGAACAAATATTTGTAAAATCATAAGAAAAATCTTCAAAAAACCCATATCACCCGTATGACTGTGTGTTTATACCTGCGGAAACCAGCACGACACCAATATATCACACTCGCTCCCACAAGTATATATTCATTCAGCGCCACACCACGCGTGTCTACGCTTTATATACATTGCTGTATTGCTGGGTTGTTCGTACAATCCACTAGTAACGCTTGGTTTATAGGCTAATTGGAAAAACTTCGCGAACATGTCAGCTATATCTTTGAAGTTTGAGGAGCTGGTATAGGTATATGTCATATTTGCGAGGTACCCGTCAATTTCACGTTTATTCCTAAAGTATTTCCAAAATTGTTTTGGATTTACTTTGATTTTTCCTTGAATTTGATCGAGATACGACCTGTATTTTGATTTGAAGTAAATTTCAAATTCGTCGGCTTCTAACCCGCTTTTCAACATTTTAACATACGCTTTCGACTTCCGATTTTTTAAGTTAACTAGTCTATCATCGAAGCACTGAGGGTGAGCATTTTGTGGCTTACAGCACATAGGTACATAAAGTTCGGCCTTGCTGCATAATGTCGTTAAATTTATCAACATTTTCGTTTATATCATTGGAATTGAGAGTTGTTTGCCAGTTGATGGATTCTAGGTAATTTTGTAGCTCCGTACGGTTTGTTTTTTTGAAGTTGTATTTGATTGTTTGTAGGTGTTCCGAACTTGCCATTAAATTAGTTGAGTCAAATACAATATCTAAAGACTTGTGATTGATATCATTAATTACAAAAGGTAACACGGATTCTGAAATTTTGAAAGTGTCAATGTCGTTGCTGAAGACAAGATCCAGTAATCTATCACGATTATTAGCAATTGTGTTTATCTGGTTCAAATTATAACCGAGCATGGCGTCCACAAATAAAGATTCGGCATCTGTTGTTATAGTACTTGGAAAAATACAATTTAGTTTCGGGTCCATATTCCATATTATATTTGGATTAAAATCACCAAACACAAGAACTAAATCTGACGAGTTTGTAATCTGTGTATGTAGAATCGTAATTAATGCCCCTATTATGGTTTTCGCCTACGCGTCACTAGGCGACGGTGAGTCGCCGTATATATATTTTTGTATTATGATTCTCGCCGTGAGAGCGATGTGAGAGAGTGATGTGTAAAAAACGATCGCCTAAAATTTTTAGGTGATGAATGTAATGTAGTACGAATAAAGTTTTTGAAGGTTACAGGACAAACAAGAACAAATAACAACCAAAAATAATGCGGCGACACATACTCTCTCGCCAAAATAAAGGTGAGAACCATAATACTAAAATATTGCTCACACGAATCTAAGTATCACGGCGAAAGAGTGGTGAAGCGATGGTGAGGCGAGAACCATAATAGGGGCATAAAGGAACTGTATTAGACTCCTATTAAATAACATCTTGTGTTCGCCAGGGAGATGCACTCGTGCCTGTACTGTTCAATTTGGCGCTTGAGCACATGGTAAAGAAGAGCAACATTGACATTTTGCGCTCTATATTTAATAAATCAGACCAAATTCTAGGATATGCAAATAATATCGTGGTTTTTGGCCGAAGAGTTAGCGATATCAAGGACAGTTTCATACCGCTCGATCGCTACGCAAGAAGTCTTGGTTTGGAGGTGAACGATAGCCAATCTCCATGGTAAATCTCGAAATCGGCAACCATAACTTTGATAGCGTTGTAAACTAAATACGTCAGGTCAGTTATAATCGATCAAGGTTATTACTCGTACTCCGGTAGTTAATTATGCAGTGTGTGAAAGGTTATTGTATATATTTTTATTTACTGCATGACGTAGTTTTTCTAATAATGCAAAATTCCTGATATTTCGATCTGCTGATCATATATGATTTCGTTTTACTATTTAAATTAACAAATATAATATTTACAAAAAAGTTTATTATACATAACCTATAACCACAGAATACAAATATAATCACAGAATATCAATATTCTGTGGTATAACTAATTATAATTATCAATTTTCAAATTATTTAAATTTGTGTTTATTTTGGAAAAAATGGAATTGACATCAAAAACAATAGCGTAAAATAATAGCGCCAAGACAAAAGTGACTTTCGTAATGCTATCGTTCTATAGATGTGATTTTAAACGTAATTTTAAAAGAATTAAACGAACATAGAGCTGCATAGAGATCTGCCGAGGCAGTTCTATGCCATACTAAGATCTTGTTTATCCATATGTTCATCCCCATTTTCGTGTGAAATATGAGGATGAATACTCCGAACTAAAGAAAGTCTCTGCCGGTGTCTCGCAGAGGAGTGTCTTAGGACCAATCCTGTATTTATTATATACTATGGATATTCCAACAACAGATGAAGGAACCATAGCCACCTTTGCAGATGGCACAGCAATCATGGCCATTGGAAGTAATGTCGCTGATGTAACGAGCAAACTCCAGAAGATTACCAATGCGGTTTGTAACTGAACTAAGTGCTGGAGAATCAAGCTTAATGAGACGAAATCCACGCATATTAAATTTACATATCAAAAGGCTTCCCATCTACCGATAGTAATTAACTCACGACCGGTATGCAAACACAGCTAAATATCTGGGCATGACTCGATGCCAAGCTCAAGTGGAGTGAGCACGTCAAAAAGAAAACAGAAGAACTTAATATTAAGTTCAGAAAAATGTATTGGCTCATAGGCTTTGAGCTTACAATATACAACAGCTGCGGCTACATCAGCAAATACTGAAGTGAAGCCGATATGGACCTACGGTATTCAACTCTGGGGATGTACTAAGCAAACAAACGCCCAAATGATACAGACGTTTCAAAATAAGGTTCTCCGTAAATGCTTCGTGGTACGCAAGAAATGAAGACCTTCACAGGGACTTACAGATGGAATACATCAAAGATGAAATAAAAAAGCACGCTGCCAAACCCGAAATAAGGCTCCAGGAACATGGAAACCTCTATATTCGCCATATGATAGATACCCCTGTCGTTGAAAGAAGACTTCAAAGAACGAGGCCACTTGACCTAGTAAACATACCAAATTAAAATTATATTTTAAATAGGTTTAATTAATTTTGGGACTAACCATTGGGATTCACCCCAACAAATCAGAATTATTTAAGAAATGTAAAATTTGTAAATTTGAAAGATAAATTGCTAGATGAGCACAGTCTCAGTTGTAATTAATAAAGGAAAAAAAATGTTATGTTTGTTAATTTAAATAGTAAAAAAATCCTATGAATATGATCCGCAGATTGAAATATTAAAATTTTTTTATTATTAGAAGAACTATACAATATAGTAAATAACTGATAAATTCGTATTTTAGTCTATCAAAAGCTAATCAATTTTCACTTAAGATAAGTATAGGGTGGGCTAAATAATTTTTTTTTTAAAATGCAATAAAACAAGTTCTCAATATTTTTTCAAATTTATTTTTTCATTGTAAAGAACAATCCTTCTGATTAATTATGAAATACTATTTCATTCATATGACTGCCTCGGCTGGCCTTGACGTACCCCATACGGTCGGTCCAATTTTTGAGCACATTTTCGATGGTATGCGGCACTATGTCTTCAATGGCAATGCGAATATTGTTCTTGAGAGCGTCAATCGTTGCTGGTTTATCGGCATAACACTTATATTTGACGGCATCCCAAAGATAATAGTCCAACGGCGTCAAATCACAGCTCCGAGGCGGCCAAATCACATCAGCGTTTCGGCTGATAATTCGATCTTCGAAGACTGCGCAAAAGATCAATTGAAACGTGTGCTGTGTGGCACGGAGCGCCCGCCGTCTTGTTGAAACCAAATGTTGCCTATGTCCTCAAGTGCCGGGAACAAAAAAATCGTCTATCATGGCGCGGTAGCGCTTACCATTGACAACGGCGGCTCCTTGCACATTTTCAAAGAAAAATGGCCCAATGATGCCACCGGACCAAAATCCGCACCAAACATTCACTCGTTGAGGATGCATCGGCTTCTTTACGATCATGTGCGGGTTCTAAGTGCCCCAAATGCGACAATTCTGCTTGTTTACATAGCCGCCAAGATGAAAATGTGCCTCATCCGAAAAGATGATTTTTTTGCCAAAATTTTCGAATTAATGTTTCAATATTTCCCAGCGTTGTTTAAGCCAATACACAACCATTTTCGTTCAGCGGATGGATAAAACTAACTTTCTATCAAATCAGAAGTGACATAAGCCTTACCATACTTAAAAACAACCGCAAGTTAAAAAAAAATACTTGGCCCACCCTGTATACAGGCAAACTCCAGATGTAACTGTAAAAATGGTAACTAAACTCGCCGATGTTTGAGAAGAATATAAAATAAATAGCTGTATATATTGTAATTTATGTTTAAATTTGTAATTTGATGAACTCGCCGTGAACGGTGCGCTTTTGCCGCATACGGGATTTGCGTCGGATACTTCGGATGTACATCAATATATTTTTTGCTACCTACTTTTATTCTATACTGGTGTAAATGTTTATGAGTCTAAAATGTCTACATTCTTGCGTAATTTTTTTTTGCTTTTTAGATTATGATGCTTATTTTGTTAGTATAAAAGTAGAGTACATGAGCTAGATTTATGTATCCAATACGTCTAGCGAATTTAGACAAGTAGCATTTACCAAAATTACATAAAATCTGCATGAGATGGATGCACCTAACGATAAAAGACGATAATTGGATGTGAAATAATTTATTTTTCGGACATTCTCTTATTAGATAACTGAGGAACAATTGCGGACATACTTTTCAAATTTTGGAACTATAGAAAATATTGTGTTATGCCAGAAATTCGCAACATATGCTTTCATTACTTTTCAAAAACCTGAAGAAGCCACTAAGTAAGTTACAACTAATACATACATATAACGTTGCCATAATTTCACGTTTATATTCCAGCGTCTTGCGCTGCAAACATTACATAATGCAACGGAGGATTCGTGTTGACGTTGCTGATAGCTGGCATCAATCAAAGTCAATACAAACCGAACAATCTGTGGAACCCAAGGAACGTCGAAATTCATCAAACGAAGTCCAAGATGATCATCCATCTATTTTTATGTTGAATAATGATTGTTTATTGCACATATTTTCATATCTTAATCTTTTTGATTTACATAATGTCGAACAATCTTGTCTGTATTTGAAAGAACTAACTCATATTCAGTATAAAAAATATAAAATGTTAGATGTAGCTGAAATAAATAAGCAGCAGTCTATAACTTTAATGGGCATTCGAAATATATTAAGGCAAGTTGGAAGTTTTATAACCACATTAAAATTTCCTGGGATTCAGTTTTCAAAACCTAGCAACCGCGTAATTGAACTGATACCGCGATATTGTAAGAATATCAAACATTTATCTATTGATGGATTTACAATGCGTATTGGAACATTGCAGAAATTCAAACATATTTTTCAAAACTTAGAAACGCTAGAATTAATTCACTGTGGACTTACAGAAAAAGTCGAAATATTCTTTGCTTTAGCTCATAATTTGAAAACTTTGAATTTAACATTAAATCATGAGCTAACAGGAAAATGTTTAGATACATTTCGTAATTTAGAATCTCTAAGTTTACATAATTGTATAAACATCCAGCCAAAATATTTTTCTCAGTTTTTAAAAAATAATAAAACATTAAAATATTTAAATATTGGCCGTTGCCAACGATTAAATCAAAAGAATATTGATGACATGGCTGTTAATTTAACAAAACTGGAGCACTTGGTCATATCAAATCTTTATGTCGGTATTAATAATAACATTATTGCACAACTCGGGCGATTGCCAGAATTGAAAAAAATTCAAATCATAAAAGATGGATTTTCACATTTGGACTTTTTATTTATGGAACTGGCCAATGCAAATAGACTGGAACATTTGGAAATTGTTGACGGAGTTGTGACAAATAACGGTCTGAAACATTTAAATAAATTTACACATTTGAAATATTTTAAATTGGCCTATAAATCTGATTTGTCGGATAGTTTATTGAATTCGTTGGTCTCTAAAAAGGAATTACAAACTGTTTATTTAACAGGATGTAACAGTATTACGAATAATGGTTAGTTAGTATTTTTATATCTTATTTATAATATAAACACTCGGATGAATTTTCCATTTGTTTTTTTTAAATTTTTTTTAGGATTATTCGAATTTATCAAAAATTGTCCAAATTTAGAATATCTGGATGTGTCGGGATGCACAGCAATTAGCCAACAATTTTTAATTGATGCAAATGAATATTTAATTAAAAATAAACCAAAACATCAGAAGCAGATTGAAATTATTTGTGGATTAACTGAAATTTCTGAAGAAATGATTCTGGATAATCTAAAGGTTTTGCTTAAGAGTTCATTTGAATTTCAATGTGCCGATGATTTGGATGATCTATATGGTAAGAAAAGAATCATTTACTGCTTAGTTATGTAGAATAAATTTAAAATATTATTTAATTTGCAGATAGTTATAGTGATGATGATATTAATTATGAGTACGATTATGATTCCGATGACTATGTCAATTTAGGTGATGATAGTGATTGTGACGAATATTTTAATTATAATCTTTTTTATTAAAATTAATTATTACTTAGTAATCTTAAATGGCAACGTTTGAGAAGAATATAAAATAAATAGCTGCATATATTGTAGTTTATGTTTAAATTTGTAATTTGATGATCCCTTTATACCTACATTACATCAGACTACGCTTTTAATTTGTTAAAATATGTTACAAAATTCCGTTTACTGTTTTAAAAATTATTTATTTTTGTATAATTTAATTTAAACGTTTTCATATAAATAATAGTTTAGAAATACATACACATTTTGTTTGCATTTTCACAGAACGCGTTGTTGGGTGCACTTCGTCTCGGAATTCGGCAAAAAAGTGTTGTTATAAAATTTCTAAAAAATTGTTTCGCAAATCTTTGATTTTACTGGATGATGGTCGAACGAAACATAATCATATATTAAAATACTTTTTTCTTTAGAAAGTATTTTCTTTAATATGAAATTTATTCTAATAATCAATCTAATAGTTCGAAAACAATTTTATTATATCGATTTTTTGTTGTCGCTAAAATTTGTGCGTAATATCTATATATACATGCTAGGGCCTATTATGAAACAAATCCGAATTACTTCTTCTTAGGCGGATTTTTTCATAGTAATTTTTTTATATTTTTTCTAACAGGCCAATTTTTTGTTATTGGAAAAATCCGAAATCGAAAATGTTTCACAATAGGTTTTTCTGGGAGAATTGGAAAATATTTTGCTGTAATTATAAATTTCAGTAAATAAATCCCAATATATTTCCAATTCCCCAAAACTATGTTCTCGTATACTGCGCAAAATTGTTTATCTTTCTTTTTATAACCTAAAACAGGTTAATTTTTACTTTTGTTTTTCTATTGTAATGGGTTTTATTGTGATTGTTCCGTACATTGGTCTATCTTCAGCACTCTCGAATTAAATACACAATCATAGCAAATTATTCCATTTTAGCGTCAATCTAGTGACAAACGACTATGATAATCGACACCTACTAATACACAATCAACTTCCCAACCACCACCCCATACTTTTTCGTCCGTTATCACTAGACCGCGGATAAATTTGATTTTTTGACTCATAGATGGAAAATTTGTAAGAATCCCAACAATCAGTTTCGAACGGATGAGATTATTGATTTGAAAAAATCAGTCTTCTCATCAGGTCGCGAGGACTGATGTTGTATTACTTATATTGAAATATTGTCTATATATAGGACAATACCATGTATTTGTAGTACTAGCGAATTACTGCTAGCCTCATGCATTTTTATTAATTTGGATTTTTATTGGCTGAAGAACAGATTTGGTAGTTCAAATATCAACCTATTGATTTATCACCAGCCATTTCTAAAATTACTAATGATTTAATAGTGAACTAATTGTTAGCTGCACTTGAAGCACAGAATAGATAGAAAGCTCGAAACACTCGAAATATTTGACTGTATTTAATTAGTAAATCATTATCTTTTTATGCTGCCAGTGAATACAGGTTACTTGTTGCAATGGTACACATTACAATAATTATAATTGAAAATATTTACTGTAAACTAATTATTTTTAAATAAAGTGTATTAGTATAATTATAAATATATAGATATTTTTATAAAATCTAAATAACAGTTATTTAGCTCAAATTTTTTTAATAATCTTTCTTAAGCTTTCGGAACCTTTTCGGTTCCATATTGTCAAAATAATAATAAATCAATTTAACAAAAACATATTTTCTATATAAAATAAAATCGAAATCAAGGCTATCTCAAGTGTAGCTATTTTTCTGTAGATACCTAAGTATTTTTACTTTCGACTTTTACCTTTTTTATCGAACAATAGTTCGAAACCAATAACCGGGTTCCCATTGTCATAGTATACAAGTATAATAGTATTAGTATAAAGTATTTCGATGGAAAACCAAAGGTGATCGTGTTGTATACAAAGTGTATACAAAGTTACGTAAAACAAAGTATTTAGGGCAGAAATATAAACAAATTTAAAAACCGCAATTCAAATAAATATTCAATTCCCAAATTAGACCATAAAAACAAATAGCACATATTAAATAAGCACAAAATAATAACGTAACATAAATAAAAGTAAGACCTAAATTACAAAGTAGATAATAAAACAACAACAATTTGCGTAAAAATATCAACAAATGAAAAGTTAAATTGGCGAAAATTAAATAAAAATAAAAAAATTATGCTTACAAAGCAAAAATCAAAATTGACCAAAAGCTAGAAGAAAATTTTTAATACATTAGTTCCGTGATAGTCAAACTAAAATCACCAAAATAATAACTGGGATTATTAAACAAGAACCGAAAAATTAGTTTCGTGACATTAAAACAAAATTCATCAATTCTGTGATAACCAAACAACCATTATAATATAGTTCATTATCATTCAAATAAAATCATCAATATAATAATTCCGTATTGGCCAAAACAAAATTCTCCTAATCATTGAATATTAATTTTAATAGAACCGAAATAAAATAATGTAAAATAAAATTAACAGTTAAGTAAAGTGTATGTAATGAAAAATATAAATCTATAGTATTATGATATTAAATTTTATGTATTAAATTATAAAATAAATTATTTTAAATTAATAAACAATTATTTTAGGAAATTAGTGTGTAGGTTAATTATTTGTGTTAAAATTATAGTGCACCAATATAATATAAATTGATACTGTAGAGATGAATCATCGAATCAATAACAATTTAACAAGTTAAGGATTTTTATTATTATATTTATGATATAATTGTGACCTGTTTACTGAGTGAACCCACGGTAATAGACGTGCACAGCAGTTACGTAACCGAATACACAGGATTATTATCGAGGCCGCACTGAGTAAACACCAGTCGTATTTGAATTATAAATATTTAATTAAATATATACAATATCAAAAGTTGGATCTAACGAACAATTCTACTAAATCCTATAACATCAACATATCAGACATTGGTGCTGTAGTTTTTCGAATCTGAAGCGTTAGTTAAGTAGGAAAAGGAAAACGCACAATATTTACAGCAAATTAAGCGTTGAAAAATCCCAGTTCTCAAACGGTGAAAACTAAAAAATACTTTCCAAAATCGCATCGCAATCGCACACGGTAAACCATATATAAATACCCAAGTTGTGATTCCCCAGTCCGCAAATTTCAATTAAAGACAGCTCTAAGGTCGGAGGTTCAAATGAGTTTTAATTTTCGAAAGGGTTTGTGCTCTGCCAAACATTAACCAATTTAATTACAGCACCATTTTGCTTTAGTGAAGTGCAAAAACCAAACGAATTTTTTTTTATGAACGCGACCACAGCAGCCTCGCCATTCGAAAGAAAATCAGATAAAACCAAAAGATCTCCAGAAAAACCGAAAACCAATCCACGCGAGCCATCACTAATCAGAGAAGACAGAACACGTAGCCAGTCAACAAACACCTCCACCCCCCGGTACAGCAAACACGACAGGAGATAAATCAAAAAGGAGCAGAGAAGGTTTACACACCTGAGGCAAACAAAGCGAACCAAGCAGATACAAAACAAATTATTGACAAAATCACAAACAACTGAAGCAACTCAGAAGAAAAAGGAACAAAGAACAATCAGCACTTAAACCAAAAAACTACAAATAACAAAAATGGAATGAAAACAAATAGAACAATTAATAGCAGACAACACAATCCCGGAATTCAGTGGAGAGGACACGGAAAACAACACAAGTAAACTGGCACAATTTATTGGCATTGCAGATAGTCTGTACAAAATGTTAGGAACAGACGCAGAAAGCCAAATATTCACACAATTACTAAAGTTCTAACGTGACATCGATTTGGCTGAATCGATCCACGCGAAAATATTTTTTTCTTTAATACTTCCGTTGAGGAAGTCCGAACAACAACAACCACAATGCTTTTCAATATTTGCATCGGTCATTGTAATTTAACTAGTAAAAGAAAACAAATACATTTGTTATGTACATAGGCAACGTAATCAAGTTACGTTCATGTACATATTTGCGTTTACTTAATTGTGGCACATATGAAAAATTCTAAGGTGAATGAATCATATGATACCACTAAAAATAAATGCAAAAGAGAAATGTAGAAAGCCGGCATGACGACTGTATGAATGGGATGTAGTTGAAGATATTATCTTCGAGGTCATGCCGATGAGGAAGTAGATTTTGTTGGGATGGGTTGATAACGGAATTAGGTTTAATTTCGTTACACCATAGAAATAACTACACACCCAAGTATTGCTCGCATTGCAAGACAACCACGGGCCATACATTTGACGAATGTAGAAGCAAATTCATAGGACAGAGAACATACAATACAAATGACTACCCTAGGCAGCAACCGCAACAACAAACGTGCAACAAAAACAACTATCCACAGCAGCAAACACAACAGAAAACAACAAATGATCTGAAAGACAGGGTAAAAAAATATGAGGATAAATCAAATCGTACCGCAGCAACAGGAATCAATTCACCCGCACTTAATAACGATCCAACATAACCAGGGAAACACGGATGGGTCCGACCAGCTGTAGGAGAGCTGCCGCCGTTGGATCCCACAAATTCAAGTAAGTCCATCGACAAGCAACAAGAGCAAGGACATTGTCTCCAAATGGAATGCATTCCAGAAATGTATCTCCAATTCATCAATCAAACGGGCCCAGTTACCCATCAGCAAATAAATCAAAAAGGTCCAGACACCCAAATTCAAATCGCAAAAACAACGGGTCCAGACACCCAACAATAAGCAAACCAAAAGGGTCAAGACACCCACAATCAACTGAAAACAACGGGTCCAGCCACTCACATTCAACAAAAAAGAACGAACAGGAAATCACTAAACCAGTAAACCTAGTATCCCAATTCAAAATAGATAGAGACACCATTTCACCTGTAATAGGCAAATTAAGACCGAAATTATTACTAGAGTCAGGAGCAGACGTGTAATTAATTAAAAAGAAAATACAATTAATTAATAAATTACAAAAGGAAAAGTAGACACCGCAGAGATATTAGACTTAACAGGGATAGGAAAAGGTACGATCAAAACAAAAGGATAAATAAATTTAAACGTAAAATTAGACCAAAACTTAATAATAACACACAAGTTTCATAAAATTCCAAATTAATTCCCAATCTCAGAAGAGAGAATTATAGGCAGAGATTTTTTCGACGAACATAAAGTCGACATACTATATAGTACGAACCAACTTAAAATAGGACAAAAACTCACTAATTTCACAAACCAACCTGTGAATAAAATTACACTACCTGCACGGAGCGAAACAGTAATAGAAATACAAACACCTGGAGTATTCGTAACCCATACGTTACTCGAACCGAAAAACTTGAAAGGAAAAATATTAGTAGCGAATACATACACTCACATGTAGCACTGAGATACAAAATTTTAAACCAGAATTAGAATCAATAAAGCAGAAGAAAACTTAGTAGAAAACCACACAGTAGATCAAAAAAATAATAGGGAACAAACCATAGCCCAAACAATTACAAAAAACCTAGATAAATCAAATAAAATACAAGAAAGTCTATCCATACTAGAACTCTGTTTAAAATATCAAGATATCTTTTATATAGAGGGAGATAATTTAACAAGCGTGTCCGGAGTCAGGCATGATATAAACCTATACACGGACTCAAAACCGGTACATGTACAGAGGTACAGACTTCCTCAAACTCACAAAGACGAGATCAATAAACAAGTGAATGAAATGCTGTCGGAAGGCAAAATGAAAGCTAGCATAAGTCCATTTAACAGCCCACTTTTGGCTGTACCTAAAAAACCTGGAAAAGACAGTAAACCGAAATGGAGCGTCGTAGTCGACTTCCGCAAATTGAATGAAATCACAATAGGTGACTCATTCCCACTCCCAAACATAAATGACATTCCCGACCAGCTTGGTCATGCACAGTATTTCTCCACATTAGACATGGCTAGCGGTTACCATAAAATCGAAATGAACCCTAGTGACTCCCACAAAACAGCGTTTAGCACCGACTATGGCCACTTCGAATTCACACGAATGCCATTCGGTCTCAAAAATTCGAAGGCAACGTTTCAAAGAATGATTAACTATATTCTCAGATTCCGAGGTCTAAAAGGTTTTGTTTATTTAGACGATGGTAAAAATCTTAACGACCATAACCAAAAACTCGCAGAAGTTTTTGAAATTTGTCGAGTTAATAATCAAAAGCTTCAATGTACCAAATGTCAGTTTTTAAATAAAGAAATCATTTTCCTAGGTCATTTGATAACTCCCGAAGGTATCAAACCAAACCCCACGATCACACAAGCAGTTCAATAACTTCCAACCCCAAAAAATGTCAAAGAAACTCAATCATTCCTAGGCTTAGCCAATTATAAAATTCTCAGAAATTGCTGAACCATTAATTAAATTAACACAAAAAGGTACACCCTTCGTATTTTCCGAAATCTGTGAAAACGCATTCAACTCACTAAAACAGTTTTTAATCAATCCACCTATTATAGTCTAGGAGCGGTACTATCTCAAGTATACCCCACAAGTGAATTCCCGGTAGCATTTGCAAGTATGGCACTAGACAAATCTGAAAGAAATTAACAATTAAAAAAGAAATGCTCGCTATCTACTGAGCAGTTAATAATTTTAGACCATACCTTTACGGTAGACAATTCACAATTGTCACTGATCACAAACCCCTAACAGGGAACTTAACGCAAATACCAAATCGAATTCTAAAGTGGAACTTAATACTATCTGAATATAGCTTCGAAATAGTCCATAAACCGGATAAACAAAACCAAGACGCACTAAGCCGTATTAAACATAACCAAATAACAGCTATAACAAGAGCACAAACCAAGAACAATCAAGCAAAAAGTACATAAGACCAAAACTGAATCCAGACACAACCATCACCCAAGATGCGACAAAAAACGCTGACGAAAGAAAAGCAGACCCACAAACAATAAAATAGAAGTGGTTCACAACGTAAAAAAGCGACAACAAATACTCCAAGAATATCACAATTTACCTTTAGGTCACGCAGGTACATGGTGGACCATGTAGGCCTCATACCTAAAAAGGAAAATGTTTATTTACTCATATTTCAGGATGATCTGTCGACATTTTCAGGAGCAATCCCAATCCCAAATCAAGAAGCTAACACAGTAGCAAAAGCCTTAAGCGAGCATTATATTACCAAATACGGTATCCCCGAAAAAATTCTTACTGGCCAAGGTAGCAACTTCATGAGCAAGTCATTCAATGAAGTGTGCAAACTCCTCAAACTCAAACACATAACCACAAATGCGTATCACCCTCAAACCAATGGAGCTCTCGAAAAATCCCATAACACCTTAAAGGAATATCTCAGATCCTTCACGGATGTTGACAGACAAAATTGGGATGAAATGTCCCACTACGCAATATTTGTATACAATACCACACCTCATTGCTCAACAAACTACACACCTCACGAACTGGTATATGGAAGACCAGCCCTCATCCCAAGCGCAGTCAAAAAAGACCCAGCATCAATCTACAGAATTAAAGGCAACACTAAGATTCGCACATGCGATCGCCAGGGAAAATATCAACAAAAAGAAACAATTAGTAACAATATGACAAAAAACTTAACAATATTAGTTTAAAATCAGACGACTTGGTATGGCTCAAGATAATTATGACTAATAATGATTTGATAATAATAGAAACATGACAACAGAAAAATGTTAGTTCCAAAAATTTAAATAAATAAGACTACACACAAAAAATTTTAACATAACAACTTTCGGTGTCGTTCAATTCGCATCGATTATAAAAATTTAATTTATTAAAAAAAACGGTTCATTTTTCCATTCCAAAAATCAATTTATATTTATTGACTTAAGTGCGATCAATACTTCGATCCCATAAATCTTATTCCAGCACGGATCATCCATGTGGCTAATATTTTTAGGAAGAGCTAGGTCTAGTTAATCCATAGCCAAAGTATGATACAATTCTATTGAGGATATCGGGGATAAAATGATGGCGAATACCATACATTGAACTTTTATTTACTTACATAAGTGCGATCAATACTTCGGTTCCATAAATCTTATTCCAGCACGGGTATAATAAAATATACTCTGGCAGATCTCACTATACTCTGGCATTCATCATGAACAGACTCACGCTTGAACAACGATACGAAATTATTCAAATTTTCTTTGAAAATCAGTTGTCGATTCGCGCAACTTATAGACGACTTCGTGATTTTTATGGCGCACATAATCGTCCATCTGAGTAAGCCATCCGTCGAGCTGTGGATAGATTTCGTACCACATACTCTCTAGAGGATGCAATAACATCAACAGGTCGAAGGAATGTGTGTACTGAAGAGAATATCGTCGCTTTAAACGAAAGTATGGAAGAAGATCCAAATTTATCGATTCGTCGTCGTTCGCAGGAATTGGGGCTCTGTCCGTCTACTACATGGACAATTTTGCGCAAAGATCTTGGCCTACACCCGTACAAGATCCAGCTGGTGCGGTTTACGCGCTGGTGGCATCATCGGACCTTATTTCTTCAAAAATGAGGCCGGAGATTGCGTTACGATCAACGGAGATCGTTATCATACCATGCATGACCAATGATTTTTTTTGAAAATATGGATGACATTGATCCGGACGAGATTGAAATCACATCTCAGAATAGCGCCACGTGTCATACGGCGACCGCAACCATCGACTTATTAAAATCAAAATTTGGCGATAAGTTGATTTCGAGAAATGAACCTGTCAATTGGCCTCCAAGGTCGTGCGATTTGACACCTCTCGATTATTTCCTGTGGGGCTACGTGAAGTCACTCGTTTATGCTGATAAACCAGCAACAATTGACGCCTTGGAGACCAGCATTGTTCGTGTTATTCGTGACATACGGCTGGCAGTGTTCGAGCGTTTCGTCGTGCACAGCCGCCGTGCTCATATGTCCGAAATCATTTTCAAATATTTATGCCATGTATTAGCATAAATATTCTTTCGAATAAAAAAAGTTTTTGATTACAATTTAATTTTTTGTGTTGTTTTTTACAATTACCAGTTCTATCGGGCATAAAAAACACCCGTTATTTTTAGGAAGAGCTAGATCTAGTTAATCTACAGTCAAAGTTTGAGAAAATTCTATTGGGGATATCGGGGATAAATATGACGAGGAAAACCATACGTTGAACGTTTATTTATTCACATGAGCGCGATCAAATCTTCGATTCCATAAATCTTATTCCAGCACGGGTCATATATGTGGCTAATATTTTGAGGAAGAGCTAGGTCTAGTTAATCTATAGCCAAAGTATGTGAAAATTCTATTGGGGATATCGGGGTAAATATGACGAGGAAAACCATACGTTGAACGTTTATTTATTCACATGAGCGCGATCAAATCTTCGATTCCATAAATCTTACTCCAGCACGAGTCATCCATGTGGCTAGTATTTTTAAGAAGCAATAAGTCTATTTAATCATTAGCCAAAGTATGAGAATATTCTATTGGGGATGTCGGGGATAAATATGACGAGGAAAACCATACGTTGAACGTTTATTTATTCACATGAGCACGATCAAATCTTCGATTCCATACATCTTAATTCAGCACGGGTCATCCATGTGGCTAATATTTTTAGAAAGAGCTAAGTCTAGTTAGTTTACAGCCAACGTATGAGAAAATTCTATTGGGGATATCGGGGATAAATATGACGAGGAAGACAATACGTTGAACGTTTATTTATTCACATGAGCGCGATCAATACTTCGATTCCATAAATCTTATTCCAGCACACGGGTCATCCATGTGGCTACTATTTTGAGGAAGAGCTAGGTTAAGTTAATCCTTAGCCAAAGTATGAGAATATTCTATTGGGGATATCGGGGATAAATATGACGAGGAAAACCATACGTTGAACGTTTATTTATTCACTTGAGCACGATCAATACTTCGATTCCATAAATCTTAATCCAGCACGGGTCGTCAGTAGTAGATAACAAATGCATGACCAAAACTTGGGGAAATCCCGATCACGACGTATAGGATGCCATTATTAGTTTGTGTTTGTGAGAGATATAAAAGAAGTGGAAAGAAATGATCAAGAAATAAATGGAGAATATTAAAATACATTTGTATGGTGATTTGTATGTGTGGAAACATAAAGAGCAAAAACTACTTAAATATAAGTCCCATAGTAAATTTTAACGGGAATTGGCTATTGCGGACTACAAAAACATAACGCGACTACAATCTAGTACAAAATTGTTTAAACAAATTGTTATCTCGTTCTTCACAACCTAATAAGTGTAAATATTTTTAATGATGAAGATCAATATAGTTATTCTCAAGAATACGTTAATTTGTTAGCCTACTCTATCATAGAAAAATTATATGACATCCGGTTGAATTATTTTTGTAACCAAAGGTCATATAAATTAACAAAAAGAAACAAGTTTGTTTCTTTATTACATTTTAAAGGAATGTGAAATAAATAAGCGAAGTGGTTTTATAATTACTATTTTTTATATATATAATATTATATTTAAATAAAAATAATTAATGTGCTGTTATTAAAGAAATAAAAATTTAATTAAATTTAAATAATTTTTTAATTTTAACTTCCTAACTTCATTGCATTCGGTCGAAAAAAATGCTAAATACGGCCCTGTTAATTTATATGCTTTCTCTTTTACCCTCCGAATTTGACTCACTTGACAGCTCACTACATTCATTCTATATACTCTATTTCTATGGTACAGACATACGACGGCGGGACTTTAGAAGTTCAATTTTTTCTGATGCCGTGATTTTAGAGAATAACTTAATAAATAGATTCGTGTGGTGTTAAATTGTACTGTACAATACATATATGCAGTATGCACAGCAACACAACAATATAAAAAAAATTCATTTCGATTAAAAGTTTTATTAAATAATAATAATAAAATAAATAATTAAAAACGATAAAATTGAACCGATAAAATTTCAAAATCATCAAATGGTGGCTTCCACTGGAGCAGCGGAAGCGGTTTAAATAAATATAGGATGCTAATGATTTAATCTCGGCAAAGAATACTACGCCATAAAATGTATCCAACAATGTATCCAATTCAGGATATTTAGCCGAAATATTATAAAGGAGATCACGAACTATTTTATTAGTATACTCGTATATCACTGGTCGGCTGATTAATGAATCCAATCTAAGAAAAAATTTGATTGATTGATTGATTGATTTTGAATGTACGACCAAGTTCTTAGGCTTGAGTTCCCGGATGACGCCGGGTCCACCGTACACCCTTTTTTACACATAACAAAACCGAAGGATTGGATAGGTTAGTTAAGTGGGACAGAATCGGCCCGGTTACAGACACCTAGGTATAGCCGATAGTTAGTAACACAAAGACAACACAATTCTAATCTACTAGATGAAGGATAAAGGCTTAATAGGTTAATGGATAACGATGGTATTGGTCTTCAACAATTGCTTCTTTAAAACGGCAACCTAAGAAAAAATATTATTATTTCACATGCATCTGGAATTTTCCTGAAATTTAATTCTATTAATACTTTTCGGCTTCCTAACCAAAATTGGTTGACTCGACCCGTTACAGACACCTATGTAAAGTCGTTAGTAATAAAATGACAACACAGTTCTAAACTACACAATCAGCAATTACAATGAAGCATTAATTCACAAGCATCTGTAAATTTCCTGAAATTTAATGCATTCAAATATCCCTTAAAATATCCATCCATTAAAATATCCTAAATAATTTAGAATTCGCAAAAATTTCGTATGTTTACTAAAATTTTTTTATAAAACTGATGAATTTTTCCCGATGCCCATCCTTTTTCACAAGGAAACAAATACTTTTATCACTACTTTTGCACTAGTTCTGGAACTTCTTCTACTTTTGCTGGGGATATATCACATACAATTAATCTCAGACATGACACATGCGACTCGTCTATGACTTGTCACCTCGTATTAGACTTGTCATAAACGATTCATCTCAGACTGGTAACAAACGTAAATTAGTAATTAGTGTGTCGTCAATGGCTTTCCTGCTGGAAGGTAATATTTAAGTAAAGGCAACTAGATAAAATTTGAAAAAATTATTCTAAAATGAATGGTAAATAAGTTTATTTTATAATTTTTATAATTAAATATAAATCGTACCAGTATCTTAAAAGAGGGATAATATGTACTCGTATATTAAATATATTTGAATGAGATTTCCTGCACTGTACATGTAGATTAATATTTAGGGTTGATTTGAAATTGGGAATTAATAATTATAATTCTTGTACTAAAACAGTCAAGATTGGCAACGTTGCATTTTATGACAAACATCCAGTCGTTGGTGTATTGAAGTATACAAACCTTCTCTTTCTTTTGAATAATTATATTAATTATTTCAAATATTTCTAGCTTTTCAGTTACATAGATATAACGAAGTTGCCGATAAACAATTCTTTATGTTAAGATTGCTAAAATCCCAAATCCAATGCAAATAATATTTCTTTTTATAAAGCAAAAATATCGCTAATAAGCTGTGAGAAAATACTAGTAACCCATTGAGTGTCACAAAAAGGCAATTTTGCGGTAAATAATAGGATTCGTTACCAACTCCAACATAGTTGCAATTAATCTTGCAAAAATGATGGATTATGAAGGAAATACAATATAGAAAACAGCTAATCATAAATTACCTACACTATATTCTCAATGCACAGAAGAAATACGGAAACGGAAAATTCTATCGCTAATCAAACCAAAATAAAAATATAACAATTTATTACACAAACGCTGAATAATAGGATGAAGGAACATCACCAAAATAGCTCTCTCCGAAAATCTCCGAAATCGAAGCGTGGAAGAAACCACCTCTACAAACAATCGTAGTAAAATGTACCAAGAGAATTATGCAATGTCCATCCAGGAGCTAAAATTACCTCGAAACGATCCCAACAGACGGCATGAATCTTCCCACCATGAAATCACTACCATCCACCAAGCGACCTCCTGCCAACACCACCATTCAACAAAAACCACGCTTCACAAAGCCGTGGCGAATCCATGACAGATCACAAACGAACCAAAAAACTTCAGCGTATGACCGATCATACCAAAACTCCCAAAATGATTCAGCCCCCGCCAAATCGACGGCAAACTCCAACAAAAACACCCGAAGCATTCAGCAAAGAAACCAATTTGGACATACAAATCCAACATTCAGGCAATGATTCAATACAAAACTGCAAATCCGCCCTCATACACTAACAAATGAGAACTACCTCAAGTCCTAAACAAAACAATTCAAAACAGTCAAAAATACCTTATGAATACAGGTAACGACAGAACACACATGAACACAACTCTCCGCAAGTTGAGAAACACAACGTTCAACGAACAACCACCACAAACCGCAGACACCGAGCCATTACTCACCATGAACGAAACCCATTCAAATCACTCCAAATATCAAAAAAGATTCACTGCAATACAGCTGCAGCACATCCTCGCCGCACATCCTGTGTAAACCAATCACACACATACACCACTCGTCAAAATCTAATCCAGTTTTCGCACCACAGAGAAAAAGTATAACCCCCTCCCAATCGCCAAAAATATACATTCCTTTATATGTACCATATTCATTTTGCGCGATCTCGACCTGCGACAACATCCACCCCTTGCCGATGACGCCAACCCAGGTCGACAAGGAGAGGTCAACGTCAGCCGCCTCTCCACAACGACGGCAAAAAATCTCACAAAGTTAACAAAAGTCTAAATTATTATACATATAACAAATCAACAAATTATGAACAATTAAAGTCTAATCGACTTTCCCAATTCACAAATTGAATCATCCACATTCAAGAACATTTAGTGCAAATCCAAAGAAATTCGCCCATTTAGACAACGTAATACGAAGTCTTAGTGTAATCCACTACAAAAATATAAATACAACCGCGAGAGAGCAGAGAATATTATACGATCATTTTGTTTATATTTTGCGCATCCCATATACCATATTTTCACTTATATGTGTATCCTTAAATAAAAAAATTAAAAGAAATAAGGATTTCAGTACAACATGCAATAAAGACTTGATATCCAAATTTTAAATTAGCTTTTTGGTCGTGATTTGTTCAACTTTTCCAAGAAAATACCATCTACTCATATAACGAAATTTAACAAAATCACTGTGTACATAAAAAACTATAAACAATACGTATGCGAGAGAAAAAACAAAATTATAAAAATTAGAGACCACGACAGTATTTTTCATAGAAACAGATTACATAGAATGAATGCCAGCAACTGTCGTCACAAACTGTTTCATACCACAACAACACAAATAACTCATCCATACGATTCATTGATTATTATGTAATAAAATATAATGTATAATGTAAAATAAAGTAATAAAAATAACACTTATCTTAAGCATCCTTTGTAATCAAAAAAGTCCTACAAATTGAATATTAACATACAATGCGTACGATGCATTCAAACAACGGTGTCGAAAAACATATAAACGAAATTGTTATATACATATCCTACACCATTGCAAGCGCACCGCACACAAATTAATATATTAACACAATACGTATAACTTTTCACTTTACTTATTACTTCTTTACACACAAATTATTATTAATGTTATTATTTATTTATTTCATAAGACATATATTAATAAATAATATTATGATTAATATTATAATTAATCAATTATTAACACATATTTAAACTATTTATTTATTTATTTAAAGGAGAGACAAAAATCACGTCTTTCCTTTACGACGTTCAATCGCCGACCCCAATCTAAGAAAAAATAAAAGAAAATTTAATTAGTAGAAATATTAAGGAACTAGGAAGTAATTTAATTTTCTACCTCAAATATCTTTAGTGTTACAGTCCTTATGAATTCCCAGTTAGATTGTTCTCTCGATAAAATCACATTTCAAAATATTTGCAACAAATAATATGTCATCGGCTGCAATTTCTGATTTGGTCTAATTATTGATTTGGTTTGGTAACTGTTCATAGTTTAAACAGTGAAAATTGTCAGGAAACCCAGCCGTCAAGCAATAGCATAAAATCCATAATGTGCGCTTATCTAAAGTTGAAAATGGTAAATCGACTAAATATTGCCATGTACCAAGACGTCGCGAATTGTACATATAGTGGCAAGTTCGTAATATAAACGAGTTATATTCAATTTGAATTCGACATGCGAGTTCCACATCATTCGTCTTATTCGGTTCTTTTACTTTCCCAATGTGTTTCCATTCAGCTTTATATTATTGCGCAAAGTTTCCAAATCAGCTAATAAGTTCCTAATCATTACTCGACTTTTTGAATATTTCTTAAGAAATTCAAATAAAACATGATTTGACGTTGTATATGGCGTGTTACTTCTGCATCAATAAATTGTTCTTCGAAGGCTGTGGCCAGCTGAATTTCAGGATTGTTATAAATTTGATTTGATATCCAATTGCTTCCTTTGATTTTAAATCGGAAAATAAAACCTTGGGTGTCAAAACAGCATGCGACGATGTTGTATCTTCGGATATGGGAGCAGTAGGCTTAAAATGTATTTCATTTACTTTTGGCATATTACTGAGAGCGAAAGTTACATCTGGAACAGGTACATTTGTCACAGAATTAATGCAAATCTGACTTTCAACCACCCCACTTTTAGTAACCGGTGCAACTACTTCATCAGCATCCATTGAAACATGAGATGCGACAGCACATTCCATGCTTCCTATTGAAACTGCACACGTCGAAGTCGACTGAAAATTGACGCTGCTTAAAGATTCGACAATCGAACCGATTTCTTGCTGGGGCTTCCAGCAAGAAATGATTTTTTCTTCTTCTGTAAACAAATCGTTGTTGATTATACTTCATTGAATAAACACAAAGAACATTCTTATCGTAAAACTGGGTTAATATTTTTTAAAGTTTGGAAGTTCTGGATTAAAAAAAACTGATATAACGTCAAAAAACGTAACCGAATTAATAAAATTCGATATTAAAAATAATAAACAATAAAATTTGTGATTCCCAGTATAATGCGGAACAGCTGATTTTGATGCCAGAAGCGCAAATTGTTAAGACCATTAAATTTAAACTTAATTTTAATTTAATATTTACTCTTAATAAACACATTATAACACTTGTTTATTATTTCGCAAAAAACTTTTTCTATTGATTTCTATTGATTGAAATTAATCTATCGATCGTTCCAACCATCTGTTGTTTACACGGAAAATGGTTGGAACGATCAATAGATTAATTTTTATTGCCTATTTTTTGTCCCTCCTTCTTTTATTTTCTTTTGCTTATTTCTACTATATATAACTAAATTTTTATTTTTACCAATCAGTAGATACTCCTGCTGATGACCTAACAAGTCGAAATCGATCGAGTAATTTTTTTAAACATTTTGAACAAATTTAAAAAAAAAGTTTTTTGCGAAATAATAAACAAGTGGTATAATGTGTTTATTAAGTGTTAATGTGTTTCGCCAAGTACCAACGGCGCATAGTGTTAAAAGTATAATATTTACTGTTAAAACGGTAACAAATCAACTATATTATAAGTTACACAAATATATAATTTATAATTATTAAAAATACGTTTTTGTTAATAAAATTACCTTCAGTTTATAGGTTTCTCCATTGTAGCCATTTTGATTTATTATTTATGTATCATAAATTTTTTGATTGTTTTAGGTTATAGAGGAACTTGTCAAAATTTTCCCCTTACATGTTTTATAGTAGAGTACTTTTTACGTATTAAAACAAAATTATTTCCGCCATTTTAAAAATAATATTTATTTTGTTTAATAATTTGTAGAATGTAAAATTCATCATGAATTATTAAAAATCACGGCTTTTCACTTTATTTAAATAATTTTTAAATAATTTTATTAAAAAAATTCCCCTACATACTCTACTATAAAAAAAAAATTGTGTCTCAGTCACTCTGATGTAGATATTTTATTCTTGTCTCTTTTTAATTTTGTATAAAATCTTGTGATTTTAAATGGAATAGCGCTATTAAGGCGCAATTCCATTACTGCGGCTTTTTTTTATGCAGAAAACCAGAAAGAGATAAAATCAAAAATCCGTATGTGTGTGAGCGGTGAAACAGTAAAATTTTGTATACTTAAATTTGTTGTTGTTGTTGCGTTTTGGTTGCCATAAATATAAATAAAAAATACAAAATGAAGTATTTTTTATGGCAACCAAAATGAAAAATACTCCCCACTCTCAGCAAATTTTAGTTTAGTAATATTTTTATGGTGAGCACTTGGCTCAGACGTTTTATATGTTTGGTGGAGTGTGATATAAATCGCGTTTTCATGATAAATTTATATTAATGTTCACATTAAAATATTTTATAATTTTTAATTTTTATTATTTACTCTGTATTACATAATTTTAATGCATGCGATATTATTTAGGTTATGTTATAAATGCGGTGCAAATATTCCCCTAACTTTTTTTTATAGTAAAGCGTTTTTATAGTTTTTAATTATTGAAAGGAAATAATTAAAAAACATAATAAAATGATGCCTACAAATAATATTTAGAATTTTTAGTAATTTGGAGATAGATGTAAAATTAATTGAACAATAATTTTCACCTTTTAACTAATTTATTGGTTATAATTTAGTAGTTGTCAAATATTCCCCTTAAAATTTCGCTATAAAATAAAAATTATCTGTCTTTGTCGGATTTTTGATTTTATCTCTTTCTGTTTTTCTGCAAAAAAAAAAAAGCCGCAGTAATGGAATTCCGCCTTTACGTATCATTTCTGTTCTATTTTCGCGTGCAGTTTACGAACACCTGAGTAGTGTGATTTCTTCACTAAACGTAGGTTTTTGATATGCCTGGTCTGGAGGGTTGTCCATTATTGCTGTCACTAAAAAAGTATAAACGAGAGAAAATTTTCGTCCAGGAATAAAAAATTTAATAAGTAGAATAACAAAACTCAAACGAATTTTAGTGTGTTGATTGTAATATGCATGTTTATTTTTATATAAAAGAGAATTTTGAATTATTCGTGTATTTTATCTTTTCTTTTTATAAAATATTCATGTATACATATACTAATATGAATATAATATCAAAAATAATTTTCAATACATCGTAGAATTGTATTTTTCTAAGCCTAACCAAAATCTACTTAAATATAAGCCCTGCTCTAACGCTCATTGACAGATACCTATATAAAACAAACTACCAAGGAGTGTGTTGGATACACTAACAATGCAACGTAAATTTGATTTTTTTTTTCATTTTGGTTCGTTTCTGCACCTACACATTTATACTTAGTTTAAAAAAAAAATACTATGGAAAAAACATTACTAACATTACATACATACTAAAAACATTACATAACATTAATCTTTAGTTAGTTATTGTTTATTTCATATGTGTGGAGTTAACAGGACTTATATTTAAGTAGATTTTGGCCTAACCTAAAAAAATAGTTTATCGAATTGCGGTGATTTAAATTGCATATAAATAATTTTTATAATTTTAAAAACATATATTTAGGTATTGAGCAGGATCCTCCTCAATGCATTAAGCATAAAACGTGAACTCATAGATATTCCGCTTTGTAAATTTTCTTTCCATTACAAATTTTTGAATGCAGAAGAAAAATAGTCCAAATGAACAATGAAACGATCGTAAATAAAACGAAAACAAATACTTATATCCATTTCGTAAATTTTTATTTAAGTTGATAGCTGTAATCTATAAAAGCTCTAAAATAATTTTTTTTTCTTAAATACATAATAGAAATCAACAAAAATGTTCAAAAAAATTATTTCCGTATGTATTTAACATGTATTCCAAAACAAAAAAAAAATGGTTACTTACATAAACAAATCCAAACTGTAAAATAATACGTAAATGCATTTCCAATAAATTCAAGCGAAACACATCCTTTGAAGGATAAAGTGTTACTAATAAATTACGAGCAAGATCAGGATCTACTTAAATATTTAAGTAGATTTTGGCGAGTTAATTAAAAATGTTTTACTTGTGCCTTCGCAATATTTTTCCCCTTTTCCAATATTCGTTTGATTTTGAAATCGCCGAAGTTGTGTTTATAAAATGAATGTGGGAGCGAGAAATGTATGATTATAGGACTATCTCGTTCTTCGAAAGTTACGCGGTTTTTTGTTGGTATATTTCTGTCGAACAAAATCACTTTCTTGTTGTTTATGTTACGGTTAAAGTGCAAAATGCGGCGAATGTCCACATTTACCGGGAAATGTACCCATTTACCCATCCCTTTGCTAAATGTATGTTTAATCAACGTCTACCTACAAATTTAGACAATTCCACATTTACCAGCATATTTTGGTAAATGTTCGATTAACTTTAATATTAGAAGGTTTATACTAGTGTACTGTTTAATTTTTTTCACATATTACGTTTACGGCTTCCACGATTAAGAATAGTTGAATTAAAATATGTTATTTTCTAAATTTAAATGCACGTTTTTATTTCATTCTAAAAATGTAGCATTTTCATATTATTAAATTGAATTTATGCGAGTGTAGATTCTAAAAATTATGGTTCACCTTATTATCTATAAATTGTACCATAATTTTTAGAATAAATTTTACTCGCATAAATTCAATTTCATAAAATGAAAATATTATATTTCTAGTGATAGTTACTGTTTAATTTAACAGCGAAACTTTCAATTTTAAGTTTCAAACATATAATTTTAAAACCATTGACTGTTAAAACAATATAAATAGAAGTTGAAGAAAAATAGCGGAATTATTGCTATAAACGGTAATTATTGCTCTCGTTCAGTTGCCCCACTGTCGTTCGGCTTAGGGCAGCAATTTCTTCCCTCCATCGTTGCCAAAAAAAACACTTTCATAAGCATGAAATTTTTATCTATTCAATTTCTCTTATTGTCGTAATTAATTACAACATAAGCGAAATAAAGAGCCCATTTCACGTAGTTACGTGACACATCTTAAAACTACAAAAGACGTGCAAAAATAGTCTATCACATAAAGAATTGTATTGTTAAAGTAAAAATAAAGACTCAAGTTTTACTTTCGATGAATTCGGTTAAATAAAATTAATTTAGATGGAATTTTGTTCGGTTTAGGGCAGTATTTTTTTGAAAAAAATCAGCTAAGAAGCATAACGTAAATTGAATGCTAGACATGATAACTTAAATCTAAAATGTTTACCAACGATTTGCAAATTAAATTTTATTAGATATGAAGAGTTCCAAAACATGTCAATCTCTTATAATTCCAGTATACTTTAAATTTTGTGGATAGCATTTTTTTATAAATTTGTTTGCTAGGTCTTTAAGTTTCCAACCAGCCCTTGAGCATCGCCAATAAAATTTTAGCTTGTATTCGTACAAAATACATAAGGAATCAACACATATAATTATGTATTGTGATGTAAATGGATTATTATTGTTTGAGTTCAATGTAATATGTAGATTCAGGGGTTTTGATTTAAACAGTACGAAATTAACTAATTATTATTAATTAATTATGCTGACACAAATTATAAGCAAAGACACGAGTTTAAAAAAATAGTTTAAGGAACACGTTTTCGGACGTTGGTGAGATGTGTTTTGAGAATTTTAAAGTTTTAAATTTTTCATCATCATTACTTATATATTTAGTCTGGAGATGAACATTTGAACTACACAAAGATTATAATGAATCCTACAATCTACTACTTTTAGGTGAAATTAGAACAACTACAATTACCAAAGTAAGACGGCTTGTAAGACAAATTTTTTTAAGGTTAGTTAATTTTTTTAGTTTAAGGTTGTACAGTACATTTTTTGTGTTGACATTTTTTGCTTTTGTTTTACTTCTATAAAAAACGTAAACAAAGATCTAATTAGTTCACGCGACTAGCGGTCCAAAATCCAAACAAAAACAATGAAAAACATAGCAAAAAATATGTGGTATATAATGGAAATTTTTTAAAAAAAAGTGGGATTATGAAATAAACATTATTAAATTTGACCTAAAAATAGTATGGAATTGTGCCTGAATAAATTATGATTATGTCATTAAAAATTCCCAAAAAAAACTTAAATATTTAAGTAATAAATAATAATATTTAAATAATATTTGTTGAAGATCAAATGCATTCACTTAGTTGCACAGTATGGTGTGGAATAACTTCAGAAAGGATCATGGGACCATATTTTTTCGAAAACGACGAACAAGTTGTGGTTAATGTGAATGGCATTCAATAGCGAGCAATGATTTAAAATTTTGTAAGGCCAAAGGTAGAGAACAATTCAGAATTTTGGTTCCGACAAGATGCAGCCACAGCTCACACAGCTCGTCCAACTATGGCCCTCCTGCGCGAATGTTTTGGTGATCGAATATATACGTTTTTCTTGGCATTTTAACTGGTAACCCGAGTTCGCCCGAGTTAACGACTCCCGATTGTTTTCTTTAAGGCTACCTAAAGGGTAGGGTATATCCAACAGCTTAACGCTAATATACGACAAAAAGTGAGGGCGCCGGGACCTAATTCTAAGGAAGGTTATGGAAAATGTTCTGGAAAGATCACATCAGGTCGAAGCAAACAATGGCACCATTTGCAAAATATTATCTTCAAAGCATAATGTGAACATATTTCCAAACTATAATATAAATTTTAATAAATGCCAATGTTAAATAAAATCAGAAGCAAAAAGTTATTCATTAAATAAATTATAACGTTACTTATGCGCCACCCTATAGAAATAATTATATTAAACACTTTATAATTACAAATTTATATTTTATTCATGTTATACAAAAACAAAGAAATTTCGATTCGGAATGAAGAAAAGATATTTTAAAAGCTAGTGGAAAGTACGAAACGAAAAATCTGCTTTATGATTTATCTAAAGCAAAATTTTTGGGCTTTATTTTTACCAAGTAAAATTCTCAAAACATACCTCACCAACGTCCGAAAACAAGTGGCTTTTTTCAAATTCGTCTCTTTGCTTATAATTTGTGTCAGCATCATTAATTAATAATTAATTAATTAATTAATTAATTAATTAATTAATTAATTAATTAATTAATTAATTAATTAGTTAATTATTAATTAATTATGCTGACACAAATTATAATACGTTAATTTCGTACTGTTAAAACCAAAAGCGCCTGAATCTACATATTAAATTGAACTCAAATAATAATATTCCATTTACATCACAATACATAATTATATGGGTTGATTCCTTATCTATCTTGTAGGAATACAAGATACATAAGGAGCTATTTTATGTGATAGACTATATTGGCACGTCTTTTCAAGTTTTGAGATGTGTCACGTAACTACGTGAAATGGGATCTCAATTTATGGCTCGTTATTTCACTTATGTTGCATTACGACAATAAAAGAAATTGTATAGAAAAACATTTAAGTTATGTTTATTATTCGATCTAACTGATTTTAATTACTTTTAATTTAAATTAAACCGTATTGTAAATCTGCTCATTACACACGCCATCATTTTTAGAATGTATAAAGAATGAATGAATGAAGAATAGAATGTAAATGCATAAATTCAATTTAATAAAATATTAAATTTAATAAAATGTACAATGTTTACATTTACCAAAATGTAATATAAATGTGCGCTTGTACCGGGAAATGTACGCATTATGAAATATTTTTCGGTTTATCTTCACATTTACCAAGCATTTTGGTAAATTTGCACATTTCCCGGTAAATGTGTACTTTCGCCGATTTCGGGCTTTAACCGTAACATATATACATTCTTTGGTGTATTTCGTTAATTAGTTATACACATATGAAAGCTAAATGTTCAAATGCTTTGAAATAAATAATTTCTGAGTTTCTTCATTGGCTATGCAAAGTTTACTAAATAATTTCTGACCTGCCGGTGTATCCAGCTCAATTTCAATAATTTTTTTTGCTCTATCTAAATGAGATATGGCTTTGCGTAATTTTTCCAAATTATATTCCTTAATGTCGGTCTTACGAAATTCTAATTCTAAAATAGAATTATATAGCTCAAACAAAATAATTGATGTATAAAATGCCAAACGTATGGATTTAGGGTCTAAAACATTTACTATGTCGAGAAGTTCATTACACAATTCTAGTTTCTTGTTTAATAATTCTAAAGACATTTCGCTTAGCATGTACCCTGATTGACTACCATACATTTGAATCAGTAAATGATTCAGGGCAAATAAATGGTAATGATGAGGATGTAGAAGTTGTGAAAACTTCTCAATTAACTTTTCAATTTCTTTTACGCTGGCTTGTTTATTAACAGTAACATTATCAATTTCCTCGCTCATTTTTGACATTAAAAAGGAGTTTTGATCGTTCGTAAGACAACCCGAACATTTGTTACATGTCCAATCCGACTTTTCATTTAAAGGATTTAGAGGTAATTGGTAACCGCTACATGTGACCAAATCCGATCCAATACATTTCAATGCTGAGAAGTTTGTTCCCAATTCAGTAGGATCAGAACAACGTTCACAATTACAGTCAAAATATTTTGTTGCTTTTAAATGTTCTCGTCTCATTTGTGTACCCCACAATATATGAGTGTACATAATTTTCAAATGTTCTCCTTTATTTATATTTTTTGCTGATTTCAAACATATCTTATACCCATGGTCAGTATCAAATGTATAAAAACAATTGGGTACACATGAATGTTCGATAATACAGCCAGTCGGAAATACCCCACTAACTTCTTGTCCGTTTTTTAAGCAAATCAGCATAAAGTTGACTTCGATTATGCCACATAAATTATGAATTGTTCGTGCATCGGATTTTGGTAGAAATTTATTACCGGTTTGTTTCTCTGCAAGTTGAATTGGTTCAATAAAATTGGCTTGCAAATATGATACAATCCTGTGCTCTGCTTCTCTAAAAATAAAAAACAATTTAAAATTTTGATATTATAATTATATATTTTAATTATGCGTGGGAGTTTGGATTTCAAACGGAGTAGACGTGTTTTGTGTCGCTCCTTAATTTAAAACTTAATACTTTTTTGTGTATAAAATAAAATAAATAAATTAATAATAAATAATATGTGAATAAGTGATTTGGCATGTGCATAATTTTTTAAATAGTGATTTGTGTATAGGGTGCACGTGCAATTGTGTAGAATGTATGTGTAATAAAATATATAAATATTGTAATAAATAAAACTGTGGTGAGTAGGTATTAAAACCAATTTCGCGAGTATTATATAGGGTGTTTCAACAGGTGCGCTTCAACTTTTTTCCGATAGGGACGGCGAACGACGCCATATTTTTTATTAATCTTTTGTCATTTGGAAACTTCATTAGTATACATTTCATCATGGAACGCTACACACGTGAACAGTGATTGCAAATCGTGCAAATTTTTTATCAAAATAATCGTTCTGTTGCTGCTACTTTAAGAGCATTACGGCCATTTTACGGTCCATTTAACAAGCCAGCCCGTTCGACAATCGACCGTATAGTGGCAAAATTTGAGTCTACGTTTTCGCTACATAATGTTCCGGTGCCCTCGAGAGCAAGAAGTGCTCGAAGTGTTGAAAACATCGCAGCCGCCAGGGCTTCAGTTCAAGAAGACGCGAATGTGTCGCTCACACGACGTTCGCAACAATTAGGCCTTTTTGTGACATCTTTGTGGCGAATTTTACGTAAAGATCTTGGCCTACATCCGTATAAGATCAAGCTGACACAACAACTAAAGCCGTTTGACCATTTGAAGCGACGCCGATTCGTGAATTGGGTTCAAGAGCAAATCGAAAATGATGCAGATTTTCACCGAAAAATCATCTTCAGCGATGAGGCTCACTTTTGGCTAAATGGATTTGTCAACAAGCAAAATATGCGTTACTGGGCAGGAAGCAGCAACCCTCACGTGATTCATGAGGCACCGTTGCATCCCGAAAAAGTCACTGTTTGGTGCGGATTACATGCCGGCGGCGTCATTGGGCCATATTTTTCATCGACGATAACGATCGCCACGTTACTGTTAATGGAAATCGATACCGCGATATGATAAACGATTTTTTTTGGCCGCAATTGAATGGAATGGATTTGGACGACATGTGGTTTCAACAGGACGGGGCCACATGCCACATAGCACACGATACAATTGCGTTATTGAAGACTAAGTTCGATGAGCGTGTTATTTCGCGAAATGGGCCCGTCCAGTGGCCGCCGCGCTCGTGTGATTTGACACCTCTAGGTTATTTTTTTGGGGTTATGTGAAGTCATAGGTCTATGCCAATAAGCCGGCGACGTTGCAATAGCTCAGAGCCAATATAGATCGTGAAATTGCTGGAATTTCGGCCGATTTATGCGAAAGAGTGGTCGAAAATTGGGTTCAAAGATTGGACTTCGTAAAACGTGCACGCGGTGGTCATGCAAAAGAAATCGAGTTTCATACTTAAATGTATATGTTCAAATTCGTTAATAAAAAAAAAGTTAGTTCAAAAGTCGAACAGTTTGTGTTTTATTCAAAAAAAAAGTTGAAGTGCTCTTATTGAAAAACCCTATACTTGGATTGAACAACTTTTTTGTTTTGCTAATTTTCATATATTTTAGTCACTATTTGTTTACCGTTCGAATGAATCCATAAGCTGGGCTAATTTGTCGGGGAATTAAAACGTGTGGTCGAGACAATTCCTTTGTCATGGTTATTTTATAACGTAGTAACGTTTTTTGACGTAGTAACTGTTTCCCATGGAATATAGCCCCCTCCCTCCATCGCTCCTACCCCGATATACATACATATATGATTTGTCGTAAGAAACTTTTTTAAACATCTTGATTCTGCTAACAATAATAAATGTATTTATAATTTTAGGAGCGCCGGCTACAATTTAATTAATTGCTTCTTGTCTAGTATAGACTGAATAGACGTTCTGTTCTATCCAATACAAATGTAAATGCCTTAGTTGTCGGTTTTTGATAGCTGTGCAACTCTGCGCTTGAAAAATATATATTAAAAAGTAATTCTCTCGGAAAGATCCCTGGTTTACAAAGAGCTTAGCACTCATCTAACCAAATGAGAGTAATAGTGTTGTGTATTCGATTTCCCAAAACCGCCACAAGAACATTAAAAAGCAATATCCCCTCATTAAATTATATACCAACCGCTCGAACATTCTTGAAATCAGAATTCATCGTAATCTATTTCTGTACCTCCTTCAGCATTTTTTCAAATAATTTGCTCTGAGAAAGTAAATTTAAAAATAACCCGAGCTTCTGTTGAAGGCTCTTCTAACCTAATTTCCCCTAAATTAAAAGACATCACAATCGGCTCCTAGCACTCGAAACCCCTTTATAACCATTTTTTACGACGATCGCACAACCGGTTTCTGAAACTCTTGATAGAAACATAAATTTACTCTTTTAAATATATAATTTAATTAGGTCATATTAGATATATTAGGTCGTAAATGTAATATGACATTTTTTAAATTTATATTTGGGTAAATTTAGACTATTGATTATTTTTGGATTAATTAATCCCAGCAATGGGTTGCATTTCAATTTATCACTCTATGAGTATACGCGTAATAATTGTAAGTCAAATTTTTCATTAATACGGAATAACATGATTTTTTGAACCAGGCACATTTCCCTCATCGGTCAAACAAATTCGATAATTAAACTCAACTAACGTCTCAATTTTTAAAATCCAACTCTGGTAAATAAAGTAATTCTTGGCAAAATTATTGGGTTAAAAATATTATAAAAATAATTTGTGAAATACATTCAAGTTAACCTTTCAGTTTTGAATTGTTATTATTTTTACAAATTTTGGCACAAGTTAGAATTAATTAAAATAAATTAAATATAGCACATTTATTAAATGAATGAGATATTTTACGATTTCATTGAAATTAGTTTCATTAATGATTTCCCGAGCCATTCAATACAGGGATTCTACATCCGCGATTAATTTAAATTTTTTGATTACTTACAAGTAATACTCCGAATTAAATCGCTTTTCATAATGACTTTCCATTTTCATAAGTTCTTTCCATTTTTTAAGATTGGTTTTTTGAAGCAGCAAACATTTTAATGGAAGAATCGCATCGGTACGATAGAAATTAAATAACGTATCCGAATCATGATCCAACGATGGACCTTTTTTTAAACATAAAATTGGACATTCCATACCATGTAAATTTGGATCTGTTAAGCCGGCACAGCTAGTGGAACATGAAGGCCATTTACATCTGAAACATTATGTAATTTGTTTTATAAAAGTCACAACTTATTTATTGTATAGTATTACTTTAAGCATTGCGAAAATCCAATGCGCACCAACTTGTAACATCCTATGCATGCAATTAGTTGTAATTTTAATTCTTCTTCAGAGATTGTTGTTTTTGGTCCGTAAATCAACGGTGGTTCCGTGAATAAAATAGAACCTTCTGGAATATCCCGTGATGCTTTCAATAATCTGCCATATTCGTTTGAATGAACAATCTAATTGAAAACCTTGATTTTAAAATATAAAATTTAAAGAACCAAAAATTACCAACCTCAAAGGAACGACATTCAAGTTTATGAATTTTCCAATGCTGCTTTTGATGATCTGTACCACAATATGACACGTTTTTACATCCAGTACACCTATATGGTGCCGAGATTGAGCACACCACACACATATTAATTGAACTCATTTTATTTTTAGATTTTAATGTTATCTCCACAATGAACTAAACTTACTCGTATATGTACTCGTAATTAAATTTACTTATTTAGAGAATACATACTCGAATGTAGGTGAATTACGATTGAATTTTAATTAACTGATAAATAACAAACATGTTTTGGTTTTGATTACTTCAGAACCGAATGAAAATTATTTAATTAAATGTATTCGTATTTTGCGTTTTCGTTTCTTTAAGTTCCTCAAAATATTCTAAAATAATTCGAAAATGTATATTTCTGCTTAGAATAGTTCAAAATAAACTGTGAATGGTTGAGTTATAAATATAAATTCGAAGATAAACACTCTGTCAGGTGTAGAAAACTGTTAAGGGGAATTGATATATGCAGGAAAATTTTATTTATTTAAATTAAAGTAATTAAAGCTTATAGTTACAATATACAATTATTCTATAGAACTATATTTTGTATATAATATTTACAATAACGATTAAAAAATTAAACGCTTTAAGGACTAATAAATATTTAATTTTGCCGTATTTTTAAAGATTTAGATTGACAGGTGCTGCTGACCTGTCAATCTAAATCTTTAAACCTGCTGCGATTTATATAATATAACTTATAAATCAAAAGGTCAAACCATTTATTTACCGAGCACTTTAAGTACCACCCGCATTGCAAATGAATCAACGGTACGAATTTTACAATTTGCTACTCCTGATTATGTTTTAAAACTTGGTTTGTGTTTTGTTAACCAATGTACTAAATTGGAAAAATTCCAAAAAATTTCATTCAAAAATATACGAAATAATATATAAAAAATAGTGTAAGCATGTTGGCACATCAAAAAATAAAATCATAGAGTTCTGAATGAACAAGTTTTCCTTCTGTTTAGAAGAGGACGACAGTTTAGGTTCGGCCAAATCTCTTCGTAGAAGGTTAACCCTAGGAATTTAACACAAGCATAACATAACATTTTCGTCCAAATGATACGCAGAAAAATAAAAATAATTTTGCAGAAACGCCATGTTTGTTTTCTGTTGTTTCATGTCATTTTGTTAGTTGAATGTTTGCCATTTATCGCTATGGGGTCATATTCGATTGAAGACCGTGTTAAAGTTTTTCAAGAGCACTACAAAAGTGGTGAAAAATAATAAACGCGTTTCCCGCAATTCGTGAATATTTTTTTCGCCTTAATCGCCCAAATGAAACAACTATTGGTCGTTTGGTGTATAAATTCGATGCAACGAGTTCTGTGGTGGATGTCTAAAGCATGGCAAGCCAAAAAGTGTTTGTACACCAGATAATATTGCTAATGTGAAGCAAAGTGTGAAAGATAATCCGAAACAATCAGCAACACGTCGGTCAAGTGATTGGGCATTTCAAGGACCGGTTTGTTGCGAATTGTGCACAATGACTTGAATTTACATGCAACTTGCCATACTACGCGTGAGAATATAGAAGAATTGCAAAGGTTCTTCGGAAATCACTTAATTTCGCGTCGCGGAAATGTGAATTGCTCTGCAATATCCTGCGATTTAACGCCATTAAATTACTTTTTATGGGGATTTTCGAAAAGCAAAGTATACGTTGATAGTCTAGCCAGATCATAGACCTAAAAAAACGTCATTGCCGAGATAAATGTCATAGAAATGTCCCTATTGGAAAATGTCATCAAAAATGTTGACCATTGGATCGACGTCTGTAAATCCAATCATGGTGAATATTTGAGTGATATCATTTTTTACACATGACATTGTGACATTGATAAACCTTTAAAATAAAGTACCCAACTTGATTCAAAAATAAAAATGTTTAACTAAATAATAGTAAAATCAAACCAAACGTAATTTACGTTTGGATAAACTTGGAACATGAAGTCAAAATACAATTAAAATCCCGAAAACTTGAATTCAACGGAACTAAATGTTGTAAATATTAACTGGAAAAGCTTCATTTCTCGTGAATATTAAAAGCAATATTGGTTATAATAAAAATATATCTATAACATAATGTATCCACCGAACGTGTATTCCGGCTACATGAATTAAAAAGTCTGAATTAAAATAAGTGTTTTAGTTCATTTTAAAAATGAATTAAAATCAGAGTTTAAAAAGAAATACAAAAGTTCGATAAAATGAATTTAAAAAGGCATTTCTTAAATCATTTTTAAAATGAATTAATATAAATGTTTATAAAATGATATATTATTTCATTTTATAAACATTTATATCAATTCATTTTAAAAATGAATTAAGAAATGCCTTTTTAAATTCATTTTATCGAACTTTTGTATTTCTTTTTAAACTTCTTTATTTCGTTTTATAAATGAATAGAAATATGTACATAATGAATAAGAAACATCAAAATATATATTTCTTTACACTTAAATTTTTTGAATCATTAATAATCTCTAAAATTTTTGGAATTTAAATTTAAATTTGGCACGTAAAAATTTGGATAATTTTGGGTTTGTATTTTCATTAATGAAAAAGCGAATAAAACTGGAAATCAAATGAGACATTTTCATTACTGAAAATGAGACATTAGATCTATCTTATATTTTCATTAATGAAGACATTTAAAAAATGAAATAAAATGTGCCTTTTTTAATTCATTTTGAAAATGAATTAAGGTATAGGTGTTTTAAAAATGAAATAGTATAATAAGCCTTTGTTAATTCACTTTTGAGTTTTCTCATTTCTCTAAATCGCTTTTTTTAATTCATAATTTTAAGTTAAAAATATGAATTAAAATAAATCGCAGATGTTCATACAAAAATCAACTTTTTTAATTCATTTTTAAAGAACTTTTTTAATTGAGACTTTTTTAATTCGGTACCCCGTGTTTTCTCTTGTTAAATTAAAATAAATTGTTTTTGTATAATAAATGTAAAAATATTACAAAAAATTATTCAAAACACAAAAATAATAGGATTCATTGAACCAATATGATACAACAGACAATCAAACTAGATCTACAAGATTTTTTAAGAAAAATGAAAATGATTTTTAATAAAAATAGTTTTATTAAAAACATGATTTGTTATAATAAATAAAAATTGTAATTAAAATTCTTATAATGATTTTTTTATATTTTAAAAAATACCTATCGATTATGATACCGACAGGTATCATCACCAGTTGAATATTACTTAAAATTGTTACATAATACGGGATAGAAAAAAGCGTGTAACTCTAAAAGCGTGTTTGGTCATGTAAGTTAGTTACACGACAAAGAAACTGTTGTTCATTGATCGTGCTGAAATTCAAATTAATGTAATTCAAATTAATTTTATTTACATTTGAAATTAATTTTCGAAATTGTGGTGGTGTAACGTGTTTGGTGTTTGGTTAAGTAAGTTAGTACAAAGCCAAGAAAATTCTTGTTCATTGATAGTGTTAAAATTTAAATTCAATTCGAATTAATTACATTTGCTGGTTGATGATCACGTGGTTATTTTGAATTGGGTGTAAATTGGTTTCGTTTGCTTTTTGCCGGTAACTTAACTTTTGCATTTTGTAATTAATAAATGAAGAATTTGTTAGATTGTTTAACATGGTAGGAATAAATGATTTTTGATTTAGTTGTCGAGATGCACCAGTATGATCACTGCAGATTTAAATTTTTGAGTGAACCGATATTACTTGTTGTTGCAGTTATTAACATCGCTTAGGGAGCTTTGTTAGTTTGTAGGACGTTTCAATTGATTGCTACATTGATTTTCGGAATAATTTTAGAAATCATATTACATAGGCTGTCTCGGGACAAATACTTATTTGTGAAACATAACTAAAAACTACACTAAATTGTGTATCTTTGGATTAGAGGACAACTAACTCATACGTAACGATACGTATGAGTTGTCCTCTAATCCAAAGATACACAATTTAGTGTACGATACGATTACAGGCGATACGGTGTAATAGTGGAGTACGTAATTATTAAGCTATGGTTGAAACCGATTGACACTGATTGAAATTACACATAAAAAATTATTTATTTTAATAATCAGGTCTACCCTAGTACAAATTAATAATTTTGATTTACATAAACATATATTTAGTGCTTTAAACCTGCACCGACCAAATTAGCCCGCCTCAATGAAACCCATACTATAATTTGTTACACATTTATTACAATTTATTACAGCAACCAGTGACCGTTTTCGAGGAACGAGCGGTGGGTTTAGCTTATAATTAAACCTGCACCGCCAAATTTGTAACTTTTGGTGTAGCTGTGATATCAGGATGGTTCTTGGACCAGAATTTATTACAAATTAATTACATTAATTAATTAGTTCAAGGCCAACCCTATATCTTGACTAGGGTAAATTTCACCCCAAACGATTATTTATATGTTTATAATAAAAAACCGTAGTTTTTTTATTTTTTATTTTTATTAAAAATTACCTTATAGTAACAATGATTTATTATTTTAAGAATATTAATTTCGGATTACTCCTTCATCAGTTCTTTTTTAACTATTTTTAATTCTAAAAGTTTTCCTGTTTTTATATGTTTTTGGGGTAATGTTATTGGCTCCTCCTGTTTTTTTTTTTTCTCTTTTTTAAAATAAATTTTGTATTATGTAGTCATAAATTCTGTTTGTTTTTGTATTTATTTTGTCATTTAAAAGGTTATTACTATCTTTATTTTTGTATATTTCTAATTCTTCTAATCTGTTTAATTTTTGTCCTTTGGTGAGTCTATGTAATACTGTTAAGTTTGTGTGGTAGTCTGAGTATGTGTGTGTTTCTGATTTTATGTGTTGTGCGTAATTGGATTTGGGATCTGGTTTTTTGATATCACTGACATGTTCTTTGAATCTTATTTCAAAAGAACGGCCTGTTTGTCCAATATAAATTTTATCACAATCATTACAGTGTATTTTGTATACTCCTGTGTCTGTAAGTATTTTATTTTTGTTGAATTTTAGTTTTCTTTCTACTTTGTTGTTATTTTTGTATGCTGTTTTATAACCCATTTTTTTGAACGTTTTTTGGATTATTCTACTGGTGCCTTTCTGATACTCTACGCTGATGTATTTTTTTTTTTTTTTTTTTCAGTTTTTTCTTCCTTTTGTCTTAATGTCGTTGTGAGTTGTTGATGTAGTTTGGCCTTTACTCTATTGTTTTTTTTTGTCTATTATTGCTGTTTTGTATCCGTTTTGATTCGCTATATATTTAATGGTTCTCAGTTCCTCGTCATAGTCTTTTTTATCCATTGGTACAATGTTTAATCTGTTTACCATGTGGTTGTAGGCGGATATTTTGTGCTGGTAAGGATGATGTGACTCATTATGTATAGTGTGATCTGTTTGGGTCGGTTTTCTGTAGATTTTAAATGAATGTTTTGAGTTTATGTTTTGTATAGTAATGTCTAAAAAGTTAATTTGTTTGTCTTTCTCTTTTTCTAAAGTGAATTTTATTGCGGGGTGTTGGTTATTAATATAATGGTGTAAATTATTTAGCTGTCGGTCTGATCCGTTGAATAGTAAAATAATATCGTCGACGTACCTGTACCAGTAGATAATGTTTTTTCGGTATTTATTTCTGTTGTTAATTACGTATTTATTTTCGAAGTCGTTCAGGTATATTTCAGCTAGTGTACCAGAAAGTGGGCTTCCCATTGGTAATCCTTTTGTTTGTGTGTATGATTCATTGTTATGTATAAAATAGTTTTGTTTGGTGATTTCTGTTAACAGGTTAATTATTTCGTTCGTATCTATTGTTGTTGTTCCATTCTTAATTAGTAGTGTTCGTGTAATTTCTAATGTTTCGTTTACCGGTATGTTAGAGTACATATTAGTTATGTCGAAAGAGGCTAATTTAGAGTTATTAGGTATATTGATTAATTTTAATTTATCTATTATATCTAGGTTATTTCTTAAGGAAAAATTATTATCGCCTGATTTGATATGCTGTTTTAATATCATGTTGATGTGTTTGGCTATCTTATATGTCGGTGCTGTGGTGAAATTTATAACTGGTCTTATTGGTACATCTTCTTTATGAATCTTCGGCAGTCCTTTGATAGTTGGTGCTGCAGGTTTTATTGCTTTACAATATCTTATTGTTCTGTCACTTAGGATGTTGATTGATTTGCTGATGATTTCTTTTATTTTTGTGTTGTATTGTTTGGTGGGGTCTGCATTTAATTTTTCAATATTGTTGAAATTTATAATAAAACCGTCGATTTTACCACACTTAATAATTTTTTACACCAGACTGCCACCAGATTTTAGGCCAAATATTGCACTAGAAGTCTTGTCGAGAGTAGACGTTTAATAAATTATTTTTGTGGTATATAATAGACAGAATTGGCATCAGAAAACTTATATTTCAGATTGCGATATAAAGGTTGGTTTTACCACATTTAATAATTTATTACACCAGACTGCCGCCAGAAATTGGACCAATTGTTACACGATCGACCTCGTGGTGGAAAAGCAAACCTTATCCAGATGTACAATAAATTATATGTGTGTCAGATTACGTGGAATTAACTCCAAACTGTAAAGGCTTCAAATAGGTAATTTAAAGGTCGATTTGAAATGTTACTTCTTGGACATTGTGGTGGGCAAGTCAACCTTATCCAGGTATGTAATAATACATTATTTTTGTGTCAGAATCAGCGAAATTGGCTCCAAACTGTAAAGGCTTCAAACTTGTTATTTAAAGCTCGATTTTATACCAAATTTAATAATTTATTACACCAGACCGCCACCAGATTGTGAGTCAAATGTTACTTTGTGGACATTGACATTGTCAAACTGTAAAGGCTTCAAATAGGTATTTTGGAGGTCGATTTTATACCACATATAATAATTTATTATACCAGACCGCCCCTAGATATGAGGTCAAATGTTACTTTGTGAACTTTGTGAATTGTAGTTCAACCTTATTAACGTGTGTAAAATATTATGTTTAAGTCAAGTTGGACGGAATTTGATTTAAATGGTAAAGGCTACAAATTTGGTATATAAAGGTCGATTTTATACCACGATTAACAACTTATTACACGGGACCGCCACCAGATTATGAGTCAAATGTTGCTTTGTGGACATTGTAAAGGGCAGGTCAACCTTATTAAATTGTGTAATAAATTATTTTTGTGTCAGGTTCAGCGTTATTGGCTTCAAACTGTAAAGGCCTCAAATAACTAATTTAAAGATCGATTTTACCACATTGAATAACTTATTACACCAAACCGCCACCAGATATTGAGTCCAATGTTACTCCTTGGACATTGTGGTGAGCAGGTCAACCTTATCCAGAGGTGTAACAAATTATTTCTGTGTCAGGTATTGGCTCCGAACGGTAAAGGTTTCAAATTTGTTATTTAAAGGTCGATTTCATACCATATTTAATCATTTATTACACTAGACCGCTACTAGATATGGAGTCAAATGTTACTTTGTGAACTTTGTAAAGGGCAGGTCAACCTTATCATCAATTTTAATAATTTATTACACCAGACCGCCACCAGTATAGGAACCATGCGCAGATTTTAGCGGAAAAAATAACTAGATATAATTTTTTTCTCGATGAAATAAAAATAAATGATTGCAACCAAAACTGCAATACAAATTTTATGCATGCATCCAACATAAAAACTCAATAAATTTAGTCAAAATTTTATCAGTACATAACATGTACCCTCCACATATAAAAAAAATAAAAACTCGATGTTAAGTAAAATAAATTTTATTTAAAAATACACAATTTTTTTATGTTTAATTTTATTTATTTTTCGAAAAACAAAATGACCTTAGAAAATGGTGTGCATAATGTGATAGTGTGATAATGTACATTTTCAGTCACATTTAATTGGAAGAGTACATCTCTTCAAACCTAATAGAAAATGGAAATCATATTCAGACAAATTTATTGAAATTAAAATTAAAATCATCTTACTTTTATGTTTTATTCATGTTTAATAAAATTTTCTTATAACTTTTATACTTTTTTTTAATTATTTAAGTTTGTTAACACAAATTAAATTTAAAACATAACAAAAAATTTAACCGCCAATGCGAAATGTCAAATTGAATTATGTAAACATAAACAAAATGAACAAAAGTTGTACACTCGTTTGCTTCAATAAGTAAAATATTAAAAATTGTACGTGCGTTTTTCTAGCAACTACAAGAAATTATATCGAATATTTTTTTCGCTAAAATTTGCGCATGGTTCCTATACAGATATTTAGTTCAATGTTATTATTAGTAGGTATTGCGGCTCTTTAGCCAGACAGTCTGCTGGCAATGCAGTGGCGCCCCGCTGTATGTGGGTGGTGTAATTTTAACTACTATTAAATGTGCTGAATTAATATTTTGTGTCCCGGCTAGTACTGGTTTGTGTATCGGTCATAATTTTCAATAATACGTTTTTAGATCAAAGTGGTTTGTGTATCGGAAGTATTTTTAATTACATCTTTTAGAACTAAGTGGGTTTATTTTCGCTGTGGTGGTGCTGCCATCTCTTTGTGATAATATCATTTTACAGTTGGTGATTGGTAGAAACAGTGCAATTTGATTGATCGTCATCGATATTGTTATCGATGTTTAACATGTTGTAATGCAGCATTTGTATACAACAGTATTTTATAAATAAAAATGCATAGAGAGTCCGTGGCGAGATTCGAACTGGAGATCGAGGCGTGATAAACAAATCTTAACCACTACACCACGGTCGAGAATGATTTTATGTAGTTATTTAAGATTTTAAAAAAAGAAAGATGAATGTCATAGAACACATAAACAGAAAACAAAAAGCAAAACGGCGTGAAACAAACAAATTTAATCACAGTACATATTCTGTGTGTACTTGTTTGTTAGATTTTTCAAAACATGATCATTCATGATAGACTTCAAAGAGAATATAGAACACACAAAACGATATCGTTTACCAAAATTTTGAATTATCTATGCAATTTTTTATAGCGCTATTCCATTCAAAATCGCAAGATTTTGTACAAAATTAAAAAGAGACGAAAATTAACCATTTCTATTTGTGAGAATATTATTTCCGATTTTTTCGTTTTTGTTGAGTTGCTATAATTTTTTCTTGAAAAATTTCAAGCTGAGTATTTTTTATGGCAGCAAATATAAAAATCAAAAATAAAAATCCCCCACTCTCTCTTTAATTTATTTTTCGTAAATTTTTATGGTGTACAGACATACGACGACGTGACTTTAGAAGATCAATTTTTTATGATGCCGTGATTTTAGAGAACAACTTAATAAATAGATTCGTGTGGTGGTAATTTGTACTGTATAGTGCATATATGCAGTATGCACAGAAACACAACAACAATATAAAAAAAATTTAATTTCGATTAAAAGATTTATTAAATAATAATAATAAATGATGGCTTCCACCGGTGCAGCGGAAGCGGTTTAAATAAATATAGGATGCTAATGATTTAATCTCGGCAAAGTATAATTTAACACGCCATAAAATGTATCCAACAATGTATCCAATTCAGGATATTTATCCGAAATATTATAAAGGAGATCACGAACTATTTTATAGCATATATCTTTGGTCGGCTGATTAATGAATCCAATCTAAGAACAAAATAAAAGAAAATTTAATTAGTAGGAATAGGAAGGAACTAGGAAGTAATTTAATTTTTTACTTCAAATATCTTTAATGTTACAGTCCTTATGAATTCCCAGTCCGACTGTTCTCTCGATAAAATCATATTACAAAATGTTTGCAACAAATAATATGTCATCGGCTGAAATTTCAGTTGTAACATCATTGAGTTCATAGTTTAAATAGTGAAAATTGTCAGGAAACCCAACCGTCAAGCAATAGCATAAAATCCATAATGTGCGCTTATCTAAAGTTGAAAATGGTAAATCGACTGAATATTGCCATGTGCCAAGACGTCGCGAGCTGTAGATATAGTGGCAAGTTCGTAATATAAACGAGTTATATTCAATTTGAATTCGACATACGAGTTCCACATCATTCGTCTTATTCGGTTGGTGTCTGAAAATAAATAAAATTAATATTTTATTTGAATGCCAAACCAAAATAAATTAGAGACACTTACGTGAATAATTCGCGGGTATCGTGGGTATCCGTGGGTATCCGTGGGGATCTTTTACTTTCCACAATGTGTTTCCATTCAGCTTAATATTATTGCGCAATGTTTCCAAATCAGCTAATAAATTCCTAATCATTACTCGAACTTTTTGAAAATTTGGTACATTTGTCACAAAATTAATACAAATCTGACTTTTAATCTCCCCACTTTTAGTAACCGGTGCAACTACTTCATCAGCATCTATTGGATCGTGAGATGCGACAGCACATTCAACGCTTTCTATTGAAACCACAAACGACGAAGTCGACTGAAAATTGACGCTGCTAAAGATTCGACAATCGAATCGATTTCATTCTGGGGCCTAATTTTTTCTTTTTCTGTAAATAAATCGTTGTTGATTATACTTCATTGAATAAACACAAAGAACATTCTTATCCTAAAATTGGGTTAGTATTTTTTAAAGTTTAGAAGTTCTGGATTAAAAAAAACTGATATAACGTCAAAAAACGTATACGAATTAATAAAATTCGATATTAAAAATAATAAAGAATAAAATTTGTGATTCTCAGTATAATGTGAACAGCTGATTTTGATGTTAGAAATGCAAATTGTTAAGATCAATACATTTAAACTTAATTTTAATTTAATATTAACTGTTAAAACGGTAAAAAATCAACTATATTATAAGTTACACAAATATTTAGTTTATAATTATTAAAAAATACGTTTTATTTTAATAAAATTACCTTCAGTTTATGTTTCTCCATTGTATCCATTTTGATTTATTATTTATTGATTGATTAATTGATTGATTTTAAATGTACGACCAAGTTCTTACACTTGAGTTCCCGGATGACGCCGGGTCCGTCGTACACCCTTTTTACATATAACAAAACCGAAGGATTGGATAGATTAGTTAAGTGGGACAGAATCGGCCCGTTTACAGACACCTAGGTATAGCCGATAGTTAGTAACACAAAGACAACACAATTCTAATCTACTAGAGGAAGGATAAAGGCTTAATAGGTTAATGGATAACGATGGTATTGGTCTTCAACAATTGCTTCTTTAAAACAGCAACCTATGAAAAAAATATTATTATTTCACATGCATCTGAAAATATCCTGAAATTTAGTTCTAAATTAATACTTTCCCGCTTCCTGATCAAAATTGAATGGTTAAATCGGCTCGGTTACAGACACCTAGGTAAAGTCAATAGTTAGTGACACGCAATAACAACACAATTCTAGTCTACACAATCAGCAATTACTGTTACAAAAAATCTTATTCCTCAAGCATCTGTAGATTTCCTGAAATTTAATTCTTAATTAATATTTTCCAGCTTCCTAAATAATATGAAAATTTATTAATTTAATCCCCCTGCAGCTTCACTACAATAAAATTTCCTGAAACCATAATTAGTTGAATTATATTCAAATATATAGAAAAAATATGTGAGGCATCCCAAAGGCAATGGTTCCCGGAAAACTATCAATGTTATTCAATACCGGATTGGATATTTCAAATAAATTTAGCTTATTTCGCAAAAATTTCAAATGTTTTATTAATTTTGGCCACCAAAGAATATTCATTTAATTCCCAAATATAACTACACAACACAGGACATATAATGGAACTTTATGGTACCAAGGATGGTATGGAGGATAAATTGACACTCTAACGTAATCCTCAATGGAACTAGGCCATCTCTCAACAAATGATGGTTAAATTCGGTGTGCAAAGCTGAATTTAACGAAATTATTGGATTCTACTATAATAAATGGAATTGTTCTAACCGAAAATTATCCATTCTGGATTTATTTGGAAGAGCTGGGCTAGGATTATAATAAACTAACTCAACTTGCATTTTCACTCGCATTGTCAACTGGCGTTTTGACTTTAACATGCCTTTTTGATGAAGTTATAAAAATAAAAAAAAAATCAATTTGGACTGGCACGATGGTCATAACGATTATTTCCATGATCTCCGCAAAGAAGAGCTAGTTCTTAATTGGCATCACAACAGAAAAGGAGAGGTTATGGTCTAGAAAGCTATTCCATTCTATCCTGGGATTGAGTTAACTCTTCAAAATCAAAAGATGACAGAGAATTCGTGTTTGTCTATTTTGGATTCAGCATTTCCAAAGTTCCAACATTTGTTCGGACCACTGAAATTTATTTATCAGCAAGATAACACCCCTATCCATACGGCAAGGATTGTAAAAGTCTGGATTTCCAAGAAGAACGTCGCTTATTGAAGCCATCAAAGCTGCTTCCGCCAACATTTCTCTTAAAAAAAATATAATTTCCTAAAAATATTCGTGTGTAACAATAAAAACGAACTTTTTTACTACATTTTAATGAAAAATACAAAAAGGAACATTTCCAAAGCCAACTAGAAAAAAAATTGTCATTTGATTAATGATGAAACTATCACCTTATAGAAAAAAAATAGCGATAGAATTCAAAAGAGATGGATATCGGGAATTCCCTTTTTATTTAGTGGATTTAATCTGATGTAACGAAGTGTATCTGAAATAATTTAATTAACCGAAATGCGGGAATCCCTTACGATTCCGGCTAATAGAAGTTTGACTGTTGAGCAACAAATCACAACCTAAAATGAAACAAATACATTTTGTCAATATTGCGAAAATAACTTTAAATAAACCGGGTTTTTATTTTTCCAAATTTGAAAAACCAGCTTCGACCATCCAAATACCAAATTAAAAGAATCCGTCCCTCGCGAATTGAATATTTCAATTGCGAATTTGGAAATCGCGCAAAACAAGTTTTTTTATTAATGAAATTCATCTAATTAAAATTAAAAACCATTTTCCCTTTGCCATGCCGTAACACATATGAGGTTTCACCACTTTAAATCAGACTACAAGGAATATGCTTATTTATATTATTTGAAATTGAAAATTGAGTACAATTTTCACCGTGCATTATTAATAATTAGAGGGGAAATTACTTTAATTAAATAAATTATAAATCTGTTAAACAAACATTAAAAGCAGTTAATAATAAATAATAATAAAAATATCCATCAATGTATGTACATATTATATATTTACATTGTGTGAATATACATAACACAATGACGATCAAGGGACAAATATTTTTGTTCATTATCCATTCAAACATATGTTTCTATATTGAACGGTACTAAAAGGGACGAAAAAATCGTTCATATTATCCGTGTATATATTACAAGCAGGGTTTCTTATTAACGAATTCTACTGTACAAAAAACAAGCTTGTATATACGTATATATATGTATATAGAAACATATGTTTAATATTCCTTCTTCCATTCTATACACAATGTACGTAGCTTCCACACACACACACGTAAAACATACCACGCCACTACTACGGCGACATATTACTAAATACGTATTTTCTTATAAATAAAATTAAAATTTATTTGAAACCTATATGCTAAAAAACATGTAAATGTTTATAGTTATAATTAAAACTTATTTGAAAAAATATGTATTGAATATGTAATAAAACAATGAAAAACACTTAGCTTATGCATCCTTTGAAATCAAAAGTCCTGCATAGTGAACATTTACACATACAATGTGTATGATGCATTCAAGCAACAGTATCAAAATACATACATATAACGAAAATTGTTATGTACGTATTCTACACTATTGCAAGCGCACCACACGCAACTGTACAAAATGTAAAACTTTCCACTTCACTTATACACACAAATAATAATAACTAAAATCACACAAATTATTATTGATATTATTATTTATTTATAACACATATATATTATTTATTTATTAGTTAATTTATTATTTATTTATACACATTTAAATCAAATTATTTATTTATTTAGAGGAGAGACAAAAAACACGTCTTTCCTCTACGACGTTCAATCGTCCACCATCCATTTTGATTTATTATTTATGTAACATAAATTTTTTGATTGTTTTAGGTTATAGAGTAACTTGTCAAAATTTTCCCCTCACGTGTTTTATACTAGAGTACTTTTTACGTATTTGTCCAAATTAAAGAAACTAAATAAAACAAAAATATTCCCGCCATTTTAAAAATAATATTTATTTTTTTTAATAATTTATATAAAGTAAAATACATCATCGATTATTAATGATTACGACTATTCACTTAATTTAAATAATTTTTAGGTTATGTTTGTATCGCAGTAAAAAAATTCCCCTACATGTTCTACTATAAACAAAAGATTGTGTCTCAGTCACTCTCATGTAGATATTTTATTGTTGTCTCTTTTAATTTTGTGGAAAAAAGCGCTTTTGTGGAATAGCGCTATTACGCTACTTATTTTAATATTTTGTTTATGTATGGTGAAATCCAACACTTGAACATTTTATTAATTTCTACTACATATACGTGTTATTAATGTATACGTATGAACATATCAAAATGTAATTAAAATATTTATGATAAGAGTTAATGCAATGATCTTGCAATTTATATCATACGCGTAATTCTAATGCAAAATAAATTAATTTATTAAATGTAGATAAATACTTATGTTTGGTGTACATTCGGAATGTACAACGTTGGCATTTTCATTTTATAGTATATTATAAAACTCTAGTTTTATTTTAAGATTCACCACAGCATATACATACTCGTATGTGTACGTACGAGTATTATACATTATCTATATAAACAATTGTGCGTTTTGTATTTATGAGTACTACTCATACAATTATTTGCATTTAGTTACATTTGGTTTTACATCGCGTTACGTAATTAAAAATATTTCCGATAGTGCTAATCCACACTAGAGTAACTAATTACCAGTAACTTTTATGGCTTACACCCTTTACGTCCACACACATTTTATTTGAATCCCGGTAACTTTTATAATTTTCTATGTGTTAGTGTAAAATGCTAACAAAAAAATTCATTGTTGAAAATTTTATTTTATTTTTTACACGACCTTTTACCACAATTAAAATTTTTTCTAATGCACTACACAGCTCAAAAACAAAATTAAACTAAAAAAAATACAAAAAAAAATGTCCTTGAAATTATTTTTATTTCATTTGCTTGTGTTGGTGTGTTGAAATTTTTGAATCTACAAAAATTTAAGTTTAAAAAGTGAATCCACGAAAAAACCGGTTTTGTTGGTAAAGGGGAAAAGAAAGAGTGTCAAGCCATAAAAGTTACTGGTATCAGTTACTCTAGTGTGGATGACCCAATTATCGTAATTTTGCAACCTATCTTTTGTTTTATATATGTATATAAATATTTACTCGAACATAATTTCACTGCCTATGTATGTGTATACGGCCGTCTTTCAATATATTGATTTTATATGTATGCAGGCCCAAATAACGTAAACAAGAAAAAACACTTTCATACGATTGCTATGGAAATTTTCTGTTCAATTTTTTTTTTTGACTTTATTTATCTATACCTCGTAATTGCGGCAAAAAATTAAATTTTTATTCTCCTGAGAATGAACTTTGTTTATTTATCATTCATTTCGAAAAACTGTTTTTTATTTTTAAGGTAGTTTTCATTTAGAATTTTACCATTTTCCGGTATGATGCATTTTGTTTGTTGAACGTCGTATGCAGACGAAGCAAAGTTTGTGTGTATGCGAGAAGAGTAATCAACATCAAAATTGAACAAAGTAGTTCAGTGACCAAAAAAATAATTGTATGTCAAAGTAGTTTAATTTACGTGCGTTTATACTTGCGGAAGCGATTGAGGAAAAAATTCTGCAGAATCGTACTTAATGTATTAAAACAACAACAAAGTTAAAAATATTTCAACTCGAGTGTGAAACTGGTAGGCGGGGCATAAAGCATTTCACGAAATTTGATTGGTTTAGAGTGCGGAAGCGAGTGCGTCAATTTTTATTTCCGCAAGCATAAACGCACAGTTAATGACAGTCTTATAATATTTATGTGTAAAATTAAAAATATAGTTTATTTAAATTAATTAATACACAGGTAAGAAATTATTGATTTAATCAATATTAAAATAAACTATTATTGATAAATTTTATATGGATGTGGTATATTATGTACCGCTTCCAAAATTCATGTTTTGCATTAAATAAGTTTTATTTTTGTAGTTCATTACAGTTGATTGAACCAACCAAGGAAGGAAAAATCCAAAGTAATAAACGTATTGGGAACCATTAAATACGCATTGGATAAAGGTGCAACTATCAATTGTACGTGTCCAAGAATATTACCCGTGTTTCCGAAAAAAAAATCGATGTTTAATTAGTTTTGTGTATTTCAGGTTATGATGTCTCATTTCGGTCATTTTTGTATACACTATGGAACCAGTAGCCCATGAATTAACACATTTACTCGGCTGTGATGTACAATTTTTGCACGATTGTGTTGTTAATGAAGTTGAGTTTGTCGCGATCCAGTCCTAGGCTCTATTACTTTATTGGAAACACGTCGTTTTTATCGTTTTGAGTCGGAAAAAGTTGGGCATTTTTCGTTTATAAGGATTTGTGTGTTGGTAGGAATAAAATAATGTATACAAAAATATAGTTGTGTTTGCGCCACCATTCTTTAGAGTAGGTGCTGTATTAATTTGTGCGAAGTGAAAATTGTATTGTTATTTTAAAATATTTATAGTGAATAATCAAAATTTTTCAATATTAAAAAATGGTTACTTTTTTAAAAAATGATTAAATTTAAATAGAATGTGTATTGTAGTACAATTAAATATTTAATAAAAGAAATAAATTTCAAATAAATTTTTTTTTAAATTATTTAAATTTTTTTCTTTTATTTCCCTTACAAAATATAATGGTACCATATTTAATGCACAAGCCCCGCCTCTCACAAAAGCACGTGCGCACTTACACATGCACAAGTTCTTGTTTACTCAAATTCATCATTTGTCCGACTTTTAGCGACAACGTGCATAGGAAAAATTTAAATATTTCTGACACTTATGCTGACAAAAGTCGGCGATGATGTCAGGAAAATGCAGACATTTTCGGAAATAAAAATACTTGGGTACTCCTACAATAGTTCCAACGTACGCCAATAGGTGGCTGTAAATTTCACAAAAAATCATATTGTATTGTAAATATTAAAAGTTATTAGAAGTGTAAAAATAAATTCTCTCTCTTCGAATATCTGTCAAATTGTTTGTATTTATTTATGAATATTCAATATTATATGATATTACAATATTTACATACAATATTTATGAATTATTGTATTTATGAATTTTTTTTCAAGTAATTATAGCAATTAATAATTCAACTAGTAAATTTACTCATTTTCTTTATAGCTGCAGTTTCGTTTTTTTAGTAGACCATCCTGTAATTGGTACGCCCTCAAAACGCTGTTTTTGAAACTAGCTTTACTATTCTGATGTATTATAATGTAAAATATCTGTAAATGTATTATTATATAAAATTTATTATTGTATAAAATTGTTTTTGACGAAATACATATTGAATTAAAAAAATAACAAACCGAAAAATATTTACAAACGTCTTTTGGAGTGCAATTACTTCATGCGACACAATTTTCCATTCGGCACCGCTTGACGAAACTCATTGAATCTAATAATTTGGTAAATTCTCTGAACCCAGTCTTCAAATTATAACATCCCAAATATTTAAAGCATATTTAAAGCATAAACAGTATTTATCGATAGAGCGAACATCAGCTAGTGGTACAAACACAGGAATTCGACTTAAACTGTTTAGTTGAAAATCAGGATGTAAATCATAAACATGCGTTCCTGGAAGAACACAAAGGATTTTCTGTTTCAATTCAGCTCCAAATTAGAACTTGCAACACGGCTCAACATTGTCATTTTTGATTCATAAATATATAAGTTTAGATTGTCTAGTGTTGTTTCTAGTTTATCATCCGATTGCGGAAAACAAATGCGAACATTTTACATAAATCGTGACCACCTGCCTGTACGTGCCTGTACAACCATTCATAAAATTCTAAACAGTTTATCGCCAGAAATTGAAAATACTTCGGCTGCCAGCTCACTCTGATTTACAATTTCGCCATCATACGAATTACCAATTTTTATGATATGTATATAATTTAAAAATGAAGCTTGCAGAGGACGTTTTTTGGTCCAAAAATAATGACAGGAGAGAAGAATTACCGGAACGCAATAGTGTTGCATAAATGTGTTTAATTAGTAAACACGTGTAGCTTGTTCGGACATAGCGCCACACCATTTCACACTCAAAAAATAAAATTAAATTAAAAAATAAATGCCAAAAACCATTTGCTTTAACTATTTTGCTTTAACGATAAGCCCGAAATACTGAAATGTTCAAATTTATACTGAAATGTTCAAATTTATACTGAAAAGTGATACCAAATTCGTTTACTTTTACAACAATTTGACCGGATTTTATGTAAACGAATATGAAAGAAATTTGATCGTTTAAAAGCATAAGGAATTATATAATTTCGCACATAAACACAATATTTTAGTACACAAGATATTTCGAAAATACGTCGCACAAACAAAATTACAAATTATCCTTAAAATTTTAATAAATTTATTAAAAGCCAAAATAAATTTAAAGCTGAATTGTACAAATGGCGCGGAGTCTTTGTTTTGATGTTTTTGTTTTGACGTTTACTTTTGTATATATGTATGCGTAAAAATCTGACAAAATATCGAGATTTTTTAAAATTGATCTAGGCAATTTGTTAGATCAAGATTTTTGTGTGAAAAAATTTGTAATGTCAAAAATGTTGATCTGACAGCTGAATCCGATCAAATCTTTTTGATCTGACAGTTCGAACGAACTTGGTATTAAATTCCCCATCTCAATGCCATGGGAAAATGTCTCAAAATACGAGTGGAAGCACCAAAAAATTAAACCGATTCCGCCCGGTTCGATAAATTTTGATGCTTATGATCACAAAACACATATTCAAAATAGTGTATTATACGTCGTATACGTATACACAAATTTGTGGTTTCGTCTCTCAATTTCCGCACGAAATAGGGTAGCAGGTTGATGATTGAGATGTATCACCACTTTCCATAATCCATTCGACGATATTCTTCAGTATATACTTTAATTTGACCTCTGAATGCTAATGAATCCTCTGTTGCATTGTTATTAAATATTAACTGCGTATCACTCACAGTTTTATCAGATTTAAATCTAAAGAAATGTTTTAATTTTACCAATAACACTATAATACGGTTGTTGCCACATTTTTCTAAACTACTAGCACTACCTATTATCTACCTCTAAACTATTTTTAGCACTCTTATTTTTATGTAGAAGGTCAAATATTCGAGCCGAAATATGTCGCTTCGGTATATATTCTGTGGCCTGACTACTTTTGATTGTAAATGGCATTTTTTATGGATGTGTATAAAAATGTATACCGATACGAAATTATTTTGAATGTGTACTGTGAAAGAAATTGATTGCAAATAATTGCAAAGCAATCCTGGCTGCTCAATCAATTTTACCAAGGAAATTTGAATTTAAAATTACATTTTTCATAAAAATTTTCTTTTATTTTTGCAATTGCACAGTAAAATTTTCGGCTTCGAACAGCCAATTTTTGTGTTGTTTTACTGTGCAATTGCAAAAATAAATAAAAATTTTTTCAAAAAGTATAAGTTGAAATTCAAATTCCCTTGGGAAAATTGATTGAGTAGGCAGGATTTCGAGTAGAAAATTGCTTGCTTGCTAGCCGATCGAGTATCTCGTAAGTACATATAGAATAGATCACTACGATATATCAAATCTATAGAAGATATACGTAATAAAACTTTATTTTCAAAATAGAACAAATAATTCTAAATTTAAGCCATTTAATATTAAATATACTTCCTACAATGTTATTAAAATATTTTACAATGTATATTTATAAAACTTTAAACAATGAATATTTTTGAAATATTACTTTGATAGATAGGTATATGAAATATGAATATTATCAAAATTTCAAATATCTATGATTAGAATTTTTTTTAATCTAAACGTTACACTGATTTTTCAAATTAGTCATTTTCTGCATTTTCTGCATTATTTATTGAGAAATCAATAATCTCAACAAGACAACGACCAAACTCTTCTAATATTAATTTCTCAGCCGCTTTAGCAGGTAAACATTTTCGTTGGCATTCTTCAGCTTGAGCGATCATACATTGTACAGTAGCATCGATAACATCGGGCGTCATAAAATTGTACGGTTGTTTTGGTGGAGGTTCTCCAGATTTATCATCTTCACTAGGATATTTAACTTTTCGGGAAGGCTGAGCAAATTCTGTTACGAGAGGTAATTCTCCGCTCCCTCTTTCAAAAAATTCATCGTTATTTCGACAACCTAAATAATTCAAACTGCTAATTAAACTACTCAAATTCTTTCCGAAAGTTTCATTATATTATATACGCACCAACACATTTACAATTTTGAGAACAGGATATTTTTGCCTCATAACATTCACAATAATTTTTTAAACAGCCGGATCGTTTGCAATTACATCCTTTCGTATGATGACGCATTGATTGATCCTTGTCTTTTGCTTTTCCTATTTTAGGCCTGTATATTTTAGAAGAAAAAACGTAATTAATAAAAAAAAAATACAGAAAACCATATTTAAATAACGAACATTGGTCTTTTGTTTTTTTTTTTTGAGACAACTAAATTTCAAAAAATTGCTCCTACATAGAAACACATACATAAATTTTTACTATGGCAATACTGACCTAAAAGCATTGGGATTTCGCTCCAAACAAATTCGTATTGCTTTTTGCCTCTCTTCTTCATTGGCCAAGTTATTAAAACATTCACGGCAATTGCAATTGCTACAAAATTCTCCATTAGCAAAACAATCACAATACAATTTTAAACATTGTGATCTAGTGCAATTACATGGCTTCCGCCTATTTGCACTATCTAACTCGTTCGATTTAACCGTCTTCTCCGATTTTTCTGTAACAGTATCAATATCCATTTTCAAATCAATTTCTTTTCGAATTTTAACAACATTAAATGGTACATCCTTTTTTTTATCTATATTTTTTTGTTGCAATTGCTGAACAAAATTCGAGGGAAGCATAACAATTGGCGGGGATTTGGTATTTCCCGGGATTATTGAAGTGCCTTGCAATTGGCTTAATTGGGATGGTGTAATTGTGGTTACTTTTGGGTTTTTACTGTCAGTAATTGCATTATCTTCTTTTTTAACGACTGCTATTAACTTTTGCCCTGACACGGTTTCATTAGATGCATTTGTAACTAGTTTAGAAACTGGAAGAACTTTTCTAGGCATTGATATTGTTTGTAGAACTTTTGTACTTGGTGGTTTGGAAATTTGCTGTGATAGTTGCACAAGTTTTGGTTGTCCAGAGGTGTTTGATGATTGTAAAAGTGCAACTTGCTTGCCTTGTATTAGGATTTTCTGGCCGTGGCCGGTAGTCTGACTATTGAGATTTGTAGCAGTAACCAGTTTCGTTCCGGTTATTATCTTACCACCCATTGTAGTAGTAGTCGACGTGCTTGAGGATGTTGATGTTACAGGAACAAATCGAACGTACTGTACACCTTTCCCTCCAATATTTATAGGATTTCCGGAAGTTGGTGCCACTTTAATCATACCAGTAGGAATAATTTTCTTAATTTGATTGCTTGATTTAATCATGGGCATGGTTATTTTAGGTTGAATAGGAGCTAACTTTTTAATAGCATTTGTCAAAACTTGTGGTGACGGTGTATTTGGTGATAACGGTGGTTGTGGTACAGTAATTGCTTTAATATTTTTTCCTGAGGCTGCCTGAATCGCCACCTGTTTTGATTTCTGAGTTAACATGATTTGCTTAATTTTTCCTGAACTGAATATTCCCATTTCTTGAGCTTCGGATAAAGTGATTGCTTTAGAAGTAACAGTGGTGGACGTAAGAGTATTCGAGGTAGTAGTAATTTGTCCTTTCGTCGGAGGTGTAGAAAGCACAATTTGCTGTTCATTTCCTTTCACAGCAATTCCTTTATATATAAATTTTCCCGATACCGAATTTTGCATTTTCTGAGGAACAATAATTTTTTTTACTTGTGAAAGTTGAGTTATATTAGAAAGACCACTGCTTTTTTCACTTCTTATTTGAATAATGTTACCCTCAGTAGTTTTTATAATTTGATAGCCTTGACCAGACCCAATAGACGTTCCTTGTGTTGCTGTACCCGCCAATCGTATTGATTGTTTTGTACCACTTGGAGTTTGTATTATTACAATTTGTCCGCTTGTTGATTTTACAATATTAGAAGACACCTTTGATATACCTTGAACAGTATGTCCAGGCATCTTAAATGACCCAGCTAATGTCGGTTTGGTTCCAGAACAAGCAGTCGTCATTGTTTGTTTAGTTCCCGAATTCGTATTAGTAGTAGACACTAAAACTTTTGCTGCTAATTTAGGAGTAATGAGACATTTAACCGGAGGCAAAATTTCAGCATTAATTGAACTTTCATCAGGCTCATTTGGATTCTCTTTATCATGATCAATTCCATCATCTTCCTCAATCAAATCCATATTTTCAGGCGAATCGGGATTTGAATATTCGATTAAATTATCCTGAAATAAAATATTGCAAAACAATAAACAGAAATCGATGTGAAATACGTTTTAGCTGTGTTTCATACCGTTAAAGATAATCCAAAATGTTCCTCTTCCATATCATCAGCGGGCGCAATCGGAATTTCCATTTCCATAGAAATGATTTCTACAGATTTAAATGGATACGAGAAAATAAATATATAGCTAAACCTGAATGTTTATTATAATAATATATACAAAATTATAACTAAACTTAGTAGTTTTAACAAAAAATATTGTGGCTCAACCGCGAACTTACAATTTTCGTTCATATCAGTTTGTACGATAAAACAGTATTTTTCAAACAATATCATCAAACCAATTTGTATGTACATACATAATTCCTAAATAGTAAATGCATCAACGATTCTATTAACATATTAGAAAGACATTAGAAATTATTTGCATTTAAAATACATAAATCTTATACATATGTAATTTGTTTACAAATAAACATAACCTATATTTTAGATTTTACCACCAAATAATTGTAATTTTCAAATACAAATTATTGTAGCGATAAACCGATCTGCGGCTTTTCCTGCATTTTATGTACATATCGACTATATTAAATTTTACGCAAATTAGTGTGCAATACGTACCTATTTTATTATAATATAATTAATTTAACATTTTATTAATGTGTATATACTTTTAGTTTTGTACCAAATTAGGTACCAACTTATAAATAAAAACTAAACACGGGAGCCATTTCTATTTGCCAATTGAGGATAAACTCTTGAGTACCATTGCAAATACATATTTGAAATTTTGAATTCAAAACTTTGTGATTTGTTTATTTTAATTTTAATTTTTTTCTTAGTTCCATTTCAATTACCTTCATCCATTTGTAAAATTATTATATCGATAAAAATTATAATTAATGTTTATTTATCTACAAATTTTAACATTGAATTAAACTGAAAAATACTAGATAATTATGTATATATGTTGAAAATCACGCGCCGACCATTTATAAAAAAAAAATCACAACATATAGTTAAACGTCAAAATAATGGTTTTAAATTTTCAAACTTTTTTGTCGGGATTTTTTTAATAAAGATAATAATTCAAGTTAGTAGTTTAGGGAAAAAAATATTTGTTTTCCATATTATCGAATGGGAAAACTCTTTTCAAAATATATAAAATATGTACCAGGTAGAAATCAAAACTTTTGTATCAAATATTTTAAAATAATATCTTCATTTTGATATTTTATTGAATGATGTTAGCAGTGATCAAAATAGCAGTTTAGCCAACTGAGAAATATCACTTCAGCCGAGGTCACAATACCGCAAACCGAGTTTTGACGCATGCGTCTTCACGCAACGAAAATAGCCCATGGTAACTTTTACTGACAAAAAATTACCAAATCTATTTCCGAGAATGTAGAGTAACTTTAGCGTAATTTAGTTTTTGTTGTTTTTTGTTTCTGTCTTTATATTAAAATGTCGTGTCTACCAAGAATACGTCATTGTATTTTGCTGAATAAAAATATTCACACGCGAAATGTAATCTTACTTTTTGGATGGCTGGCTATCCAAATTTACATTAAAAAAATTAAATTTATTTTACATTAAAAAAATTAAAATTACACAAAAGTTAATATGGGCTATTTCCGAAAACGGCTAAAGTGGGAACCAGTCAGGAATAACAACTTAATAAAACAATATAATAATAAAAATAAGCCTCAACCAGCGAAAACTTAAGAGCTTAAGTTGTGCTCCGTTTGCACCACTTACACCAGCCAAACTTAATTTTTATTTAAGAAATTCAACGAAATTTCGTTAAATTTTAGCTGTCACTTAAAAAAAAAAGTCTGGGCGTTTTCTTGCCCAAGAATAAGAAAAACTTAAAAAATGGTACAGCAAATCTGATTTTTTATTAAATAAAATGGCGGAAATTATTTTAATTGTATAATTAATTAATATATAATTAATAAATTAATATACTTAGTCGTGGCTGTTCTATTATTAAATGTTTGTTATAATAAATTAATCAAAACATGTAAAAACATAATTATTTGTATTTGTTATTACTTAAGAATTATAAGTTGTGCATAGCTGGATTGTAAAAAAAGAAAGACAATTGGTATCGTCAAATTTCTTATTTTTTTCTGTTAAGTTTTTATTTTTGACTGATTCTGCTATAAAGTTGGATTATGTTTTTACCAACTTGAACATAGCCACACAGAGATTTGCTCAAACAATTCGTCTACGGTCGTCATGCGAGTCACGTTTTCTATTGTTTTGTAGGTTTTGTTTACTTTCAAGCCCGGTACATACGTCCGATAGGAATCCGGGATATTTTACATCTCAAACGAGAAGTTAGTAACGTATAGGTTTTTTGCTCTATATTTGATCTATTTTTTTTGTGACGTGGCCGTCAATTTTTATTTTATTTTACTTGCGCTTGGCTTTCTCGTGTCCCCATTTCTGAAAAAATAAAATGTTTCTATTAATTAATGTAATCCATTTGTATTATTTAATATAATATGCACATACCGTTCCAAATAATTTACTTAATTAATATTTTATAATAAATAATAAATAAATTTAATACGGCAGGCACGTTTTACAGCACAAACAAAATACAAATGTTATTAGGAAGAACTTTTACACCACACAAAAACTTGAGCAAAAAAGTAAAATGATCTACAAAATATTGCTCAAAATTACCGGTTTGGTTTTTTTAAGTTAGTTGTCTGCAGTAATTTTTGCTTAAAAGTTGAAATTTTTCACCTTTTTGGGATGAAAGAGTGCGTGTATTTTGTACTATTTCTCTCATTTGATTGGATAAAACGGCAAGATGTGAAAATCCCGGATTTCTATCCAACCTATGTACTGGACTTCAAGCCCGGTACATACGTCGGATAGAAATCTAAGATTTTTTTTATCTCAAACTCAAATTTCTGCTTGGTTTGCGATTAGGTGGGGCTTTAATCTTTAATCAAATTTAATCGAATAAACGTATGTCTGTGGATTACATATACATTATTCGGTATTGTATATGTAATCCACAGACATAAGTATAGTAACATACTTTATATAACACAATTTATAAATTATCAAAGAATTTTTAGTCCAATCCATTGTATTGTAACGTTTCTATTTATATTATGACCAGCCAAGTCAATAATGTGGTTTTTAACATGTTTTCCTATTTGGTGATTGATTTAAGGCAGTGATTATAGATTTACAGGTGCACTGTGAATCAGTTAAAAGTACTATTTATTAACTAGTTGAGCTAGAGTTATGGCAATATTTATGGCTATTGTTTCGACAGTTTTAATGTCTGTGAAATGTTGTAGTTTAATTGAATATCTGTTGTTATTTTCTGGTACATAAATTCATATTCCCGCATTATCATTTATTATAGAACCATATGTATAGATGTGACCATAACTAGTATATTTTATTAAAGTATCTTGTGCAAACTGTTTAAGTTATTTATATTATGCATGGATTCCTTTGTTATATTTTGTATGGATGGTATTAAGTTTAGGTTTTGTGGTTGTGTGTTTTTGTAATGGATTGGTTTTATTTTATTAAAAAAAATAAAGGGTATCTATTATATAAAGTGTTAAGCTTCGTAAGTGAGTTTTGTGTTTAAATTTCTCTTCCTACATTAGTGTTTTTAAAAAATGTTTTGCTATAAACTTTAAGGTTTTAAATTTATTGTTTTGGGTAGCGATTATTTCTAAAGATTCTGCTAAGACTACTGGTATAGGTGTAGCTCTTGTTAGACCTAGGCAAGTCCTAATACTATTATTTTTAATTCACTGACATATTTCATGTGCAGTTTTATTGTTATCTTCCGTAATAATATATGAGTATTCTAATTTAGATTTCACTATTGCTTTATAAATATTAAGTAAAGTTTTAGAATAAGTACCTCCTTGTGCATGTGTTAAAACGTTTAGTATATTTCATCAATCAATAAATTTTTGGACCTTTGTTTTAACATGATTATAATGTTTATTTAGTAGTAGCCTATTTTTAAACGTAATTCCGAGTATTTCAGTCTCAAATTTAAGTAAAATTGGAGTATTATTAATTTTAAGTTCTACTTTTTTTGTTATTCCTGTTTGTAAATAATCGAAGAAAATGAAATTTAGAAGGGTTTATTGAGGAAGTCAGGAAGTAGTAAATCCAATTCGTTAAATGTTTGGGGAAGTCCAACTTTATCATTTCTGATATTAGTATTGTTTTATTTACATTATCAAGAGCTTTAGTAATGTCAATACTTATTAAAATAATTTTTCTGTTATAGCTTTTGTCTTTTTCAATAAATTTAATTAATGAGTCATATAATTCATTATATACTTATATTTTTCCTAAAACCAAAGTTTTTAATGTGAAATATATTGTTTTCGTTTAAATCAATGTAAATTCTATTTAGAATTAATTTACTAAATATTTTAGACAAAACCGAAATTAAGCGAATTGGTCGGTAATTCCGTATATCTCTATCATCTAAACCTTTCTTTTTGATTGCAATAGTTTTTGAAATCAACCATTTCTCAGGATAATTTTTCGATTCCCAAATTCTATTAAAGTGTTTTGTTAATAATTCGATGAAAGAAATATTATTTTAACAGTTTAATTAAATTGTAGCTGATTTTGTCTGGTCCAGGCGCTTTGTTTTGAACTAGTCATCGATTTATATGGGGAATGAAATACCATACATTTGGTTTTAGATATATTGAGCGCTATTAAATTAGAATTAAAATATTCTAAAAGTGTAATAAGGTCATGTTTCATATTATATTATAAAATAAAGCAGTATCATCTGCAAATATTCTAATATGACCCTTGAGCGGCAAATAGGAAATATCATTAATATAAATGAGAAACAAAAGTGGTCCTAAAACACTACCCTGAGGGGAGGGACACCACATTTGATATCTAACAATTCACTTCCTACTCCATTTAACATCACATACTGTTTTCGATTAGATAAATAACTTTTCAATAAGTTGTACGGAATTCCACGTACGCCATAACAGTACAATTTATTTAGAAGTAACTGATGATCAGTACAATCAAATGCTTTCTGTAAATCCAAGAAAAGCGCTCCAACATATCTTTTTGAAACAAATGCAGTATATATCATACTCCCAATTTCTGCCAATGCCAATTCAGTTCCTAAACCTTTTCTAAAACCATATTGGTAGGAATAAAAAAATTATTATAATTTAAAAACGTTAATAAAATTCTTGAAAAATTGATATTTTCGCGTTTAATACGCGAAAATATGAATTTTTCAAGAATTTTATCGAATATAGAAAGAGTAGAAATAGGCCTATAACTATTAAGTAAAGAAGAAACTCCATTCCCCTCCTTGGGATATACACCAGTTATTAAACTTTCATTAAAAGCATCAGACAACATGTTTGAAAAAAACTCAATTCTTCATTTCAGCACGCAGCTATTAATTTTTTGCGGACCTCCACCTTTACTACTTCTAAGCGAAAAGATAACATTACAAACTTTAGCAGGTGTGATTGGTGATAAATACATGCCATCTACAAGCAATTGAAAAGATTAGCTATCTCAAAAGAATCACTTATACGTATCGGCCATTAAACAAAGTTTTACCAAATTTAAAAGATTCGAGGTTTTAATTAAAAAATAAGTTCACGTTCTTCCATAAATCTCTCTGATTTAAATCTGTAAACATGTTACTAAAGTAACATTTTTTAGCATAATATTTTTTAGAAGCTAACAATTTAGATACACGTACTAATTTAAGAGCAACGTTACTAGGATTACGTTTAATTTTTTATTAAAACTTGATTTTTTTTTACGAATTTTACGCCAAATGTCAAGTGTTGTATTTTTCAACAATAATTTCTTTAGTATTATTCGGATCTTTCACATTAAATGGCATTGTAAGTAGAAAATTATTGAATAATTGATTAACTTTTGCCATGTTTACTATTTTCTTTACAAAAGTTTTCTTAATATACTTAGACGTAAAGTAAAAATTTGACAAAAGAAAATTGTGATCGCTAATAGTGGAGTATATCGTAGAATTGACGATTTTAGTTATATTTATGAAGATACGGAATGATCTAAAATATTGTCACTTGCAGAACGAGTTGCATACGTATTTGTGGTGATCAAACCGTGGGTCATCAATAGATTATTATAATCAATGACATTACCATCTGTTTTATTAACGGCAATATTTATATCCCCAAGTAATATGTTGTCAGTACAGCGATTTCCAGATAGGAGATTATCCAACCAATTGAATAAACGATCAACATCAGAACTTGGCGGTCGATAGATACCACATATTTTTGTATTATTAAGACGAGGAAGCAGAATTTGAATAAAATGAAATGGGTATAAGCCGTTATCCATGTCCAAGATGCAATACTCGATATCTGTTTTAATGTAAATGCAAGACCACCTCCAGTTCGATTTAAAAAACTAATCCAATTTTTTTCTTTTCCCGTTTTATTTCTAGTTTTAGTTTTTGGATACATTTCCTTAACTCATTTTAAATTTAGTAAATTTAGTTTTAAATCTATTGTATATTTTTTGTTTCTCTAGTTTTATATTCCATAGCTTTTGTATGTATTCATTCCACCATCGCTTATGATAGTTAGGTTTGTAAATTATGGTTTTAGTGTTTTTATTAACAATGCCTGTCAATAGTTTCTCAATGTCCTCACATGGTTGACTTATTATGGTATTTACTTCATTACGTACTTCATTACGTGCGTTAGCCACCTGCAATTATTATCTTATTGTTATTATTTCAATTAACTGTTCATATTCTCTTACTATTTCCTTCATATTTCTGTTAGAGCTATTATAAAATGAAATTAAATTTAGGTCTATATTTTTATAATTTATATTGATTTTTAAAGTTTCTAGTCTATTATATGGGATAATTTCATTTACTATTTTCCAAGAAATTTTTTTATTTATTAAAAAACCCACACTCTCATAACCGTCTTGTCTATCTTTTGTAATCAAATCGAAGTAATTTTATTTGTATTTAAATAATGTTCTAAGAGATTCTTGTTACTTTCAAAACTACGAATGTTTATTTGCAAAATTTTCACACTACTCATATAGAAACAATTAATTAGTATGACTTAAACCTGCATTAAGTGTATCCACAACTTCCATTAGAGTGAGGTCCATCTTAGCAGGATTTTTATTTAAGTCTGGTTGATTATCAAAATTCTTCTTAATATTGTCGAATAATCCATCTATTTTAATTAATTGCAGTTTTAGATGTTCTACTAGGTTCGAATTAAGTACACAATCATAGGAAATTATTCCATTTTAGCGTCAGTCTAGTGACAAACGACTATGATAATCGACACCGGCTTATACACAATCAACTTCCCAACCACCCCCTACTTTTTCGTTCGTTATCATCGATGGGCCGCGGATAAATTTGAATTTTTGACTCATAGATGGAAAATTTGTAAGAATCCCAACAATCAGTTTTGAACGAATGAGATTATTGATTTGAAAAAATTAGTCTTCTCATCAGGTCGCGATGACTAATGTTGTATTACTTACATTGAAATATTGTCTATATATATATACGAGTAGGACAATACTATGTATTTGTAGTGCTAGCGAATTGCTGCTAGCCTAACGAAATCGATTCTTTCATATTTTTCATTCTCACATTTAACTTTTCGTGTTTTTTACGAATTTATTTTATAATTTTTACTTTTGTTTTTTATTGTAATGGGTTTTATTGTGATTGTTCCGTACATTGGTCTATCATCAGTATTCTCGAATTAAATACACAATCATAGGAAATTATTTCATTTTAGCGTCAATCTAGTGACAAACGACTATGATAATCGACACCGACTTATACACAATCAACTTCTTAACCACCCCATACTTTTTCGTCCGTTATCGCTGGACCGCGGATAAATTTGAATTTTTGACTCATAGATGGAAAATTTGTAAGAATCCCAACAATCAGTTTCGAACGGATGAGATTATTGATTTGAAAAAATCAGTCTTCTCATAGGCTTAGTTGAATAAGCTCCGCCCAATTTAATCCAGTATAGGAAAAATGCGTAAATTTTAGCGAAAAAAAAAATTCGATATAATTTCTTGTAGTTGCTAGAAAAACGCACGTACAATTTTTAATATTTACTTATTGAACAAACGCGTGTGCAACTTTTGTTCATCTTGTTTATGTTTACATAATTCAATTTGACATTTCGCATTGGCGGTTAAATTTTTTGTTAAGTTTTAAATTTAGTTTGTGTTAACACACTTAAATAATTAAAAAAGTGTATAAAAGTTATAATAAAATTGTATTAGACATGAATAAAACATAAAAGTAAGATGATTTTAATTTTCATTTCAATAAATTTGCCTGAAAATAATTTCCATTTTTTATTAGGTTTGAAGAGATGTACCCATCCAACTTAATGTAATAGAAAATGTACATTATCATAAATAAAAATAAAATAAATAAAATGTTTAATTTTATTTAAAAAAATTGAATAAAATTGAAAAACATAAAATAAAATTTATTTTACTTAACATATGGAGTTTTTATTTTTTTATATGTCCTCCATATGTACTGAGAAAAATTTGACTAAATTTATTGAATTTTTATGTTGGATGCATGCACAAAATTTGTATAGTAGTTTTTGTTGCAATCATTTATTTTTATTTAATCGAAAAAAAATTATATCTAGTTTTTTTTCGCTAAAATCTACGCATGGTTCCTATACGGTTGAATGATTTGTGTAACCAAAGGTCAAATAAATTAACAAAAAGAAACCAGTTGGTTTCTTTATTACATTTTAAAGGAATGTGAAATAAATAAGCGAAGTGGTTTTATAATTACTATTTTTTATATATATAATATTATATTTAAATAAAAATAATAATTGTACTCTTATTAAAGAAATAAAAATTTAATTAAATTTAAATAATCTTTTAATTTTAACTTCCTAACTTCATTGCATTCGGTCGAAAAAATGCTAAATACGGCCCTGTTAATTTATATGCTTTCTCTTTTACCCTCCGAATTTGACTCACTTCCCAAGATTTTTATTTCCGAAAATTTCTGCATTTTCTTGACATTTTGATGAAATCATCACTGACTTTTGTCATCAAAAGTGACCGAAATATTTAAATATTTCCTATGAAGGTTGTCGCTAAAAGTCGGACAAATGATGAATTTAAGTAAACAAAAACTTGTGCATGTGTGAGTGCGCACATGCTTTAAAAGAGGCGGAGCTTGTTCATTAAATATAATGGCGCCATTATATTTTATAAGGGTAATAAAACAAAAAATATGTTAGATAACTTTAAAAAAATTTATTGGAAATTTATTTCTTTTATTAAATTTAAATTTAATTGTATTGTACATTCTATTTAATTTTAACGATTTTTTAAAATACTGATTAGAATATTGAAAAATTTTGATTATTAACTATACATATTTTAAAATAACAATACAATTTTCACTTCACACAAGTTAATACTGCACTTACTCTAAGAGTGGCGTCGCAAACAAAACTAGATTGTTATATACATTATTTTATTCTCTACAACACACAAATACACTATAAATGCAAAATGTCCAACCTTTTCAGACTCCTACGTCATATTTTCGGAAAACATCTAGTATATTAATATTTTTTCCGGTTTGTTATACTTGGCCCAAGTATTTGTATATCCGAAAATTTTTGAATTTTTCTGAAATCTAGCTGAAATCATCACCGACTTTATTCAGCACGAATGTCCGATTTTATCTAAGATTTACTATGAATGTTGTCGCTAAAACTCGGAAATGATGAAAAGAAAAAGTTAGGTTATGTAATACTTTTCCGGTAAAAAAGTGGGTGGAGCTTATTTTCGATTTTTCGCTTATTTTCGATTATATATAAAATTGGTAAACAAATTATTTATAAGCGTAAAAATTATTGAAAAAAACTTACATTATCGCTGGTAGCCATTATTTTCTATTTGTCCTGTAACCTTCAAAAACTTTATTCGTACTACATTACATTCATCACCTAAAAATTTTAGGCGATCGTTTTTTACACATCACTCTCTCACATCGCTCTCACGGCGAGAATCATAATACCAAAATATAAATACGGCGACTCATCGTCGCCTAGTGACGCGTAGGCGAAAACCATAATAGGGGCAATAAAATTTGCGTCTCACCTCAACTCAACAAGAAAACTCGATATGTGTTTATTAATAAACAACAATAACAAAAAATCATCATTTTTAGTTCGAGTTTTTATACCAAAAACCGGAAAACAGTGCCTTGCCGGTTCAACTTTTCAGTTTTGTTATACTTGGGGGATTGACAGCTCATACATTCATGTTATATACTCTATTTCTATGTTTGGAATGAAATGGAATTGTTGTTGTAAATTTTCCAAAGTAGGACCGCAATATTAGCCGTGTTAAATAGCTCTTGGTAATTTGGGTAATTTTAATTTTTTTAATGTTGGTAACAAAAGTTACTCATGTTTCCCTGGCTAGGGTACTTCTGGGAGATACGACATTTTTGTTGCTTCTGTTTGTACAGTTTGTAATTTAATTTTTCTGTTTAAATTTTTTTTATTTAATATAAAAACAGAAACAAAAAACAACAAAATCTAAATTACTCTAAAGTTATTCTACATTTTCGGTAGATAGATAGATTTGGTAATTTATTGTCAGCAAGTTACCCAACAGTTACCATTAACTATTTAGCAATTTCCGAAAATGGCTATTTTCTTCACCCATATATTATAGCGCTATTCCATTCAAAATTACAAGATTTTGTACAAAATTAAAAAGAAAAGAATAAAATATCTACATGCGAGTGACTGAGACAAAATTTGTTTTTTATAATAGAACATGTAGGGGAATTTTTTGACTGCGATACAAAAATAACCTAAAAAATATTTAAATAAAGTGAAAAGTCGTGATTTTTAATAGTGACGATGTATTTTACACCATATAAATTATTTAAAAAAAATTATTTTTACAATGGCGGAAATAGTCTTGTTTTATTTAGTTTGGACGAAAACGTAAAAAGTACTCTGCTAAAAAATATGTGAGGGGAAAATTTTGACAAGTTCCTCTATAACCTAAAAAATTAAGTGAGGTTATCATTATTTTGTCAATTGTCAATTATGCCAAAAAAATACACCAAAAAGGTGAATGTCAAAATCTTATTTTGTTATTGATATCTTTATTGGGTTTGGCTGAATATTTCCGCACGTCTAATTCTCCAAACATAAAAAAATGTCTGCAATGTTTACAAGCGGTATTTACATTCAATCCGCCGCAAAATATGGAGGTCCATATACACATTTACAGATGGGACAAGTGCTCATGGCATACACAAAAAATGCTGATTTATACTTGGACAAAAGTTTGGTTATACCAATTTTCTCATATTATGATGCAATATTTTCAAATTGTGACAGTTCATAAAAACGTTTGCTTCAGGTTACTTTTAACAATTGTGTACGTTATGTTCATGACCTAAAGAAATTTGATCACGTTTCTGAATTTAAACATTCGACTCTTGGTTGTGACTTGTTTGAGTTTTATCGTTAAAGGACTGCTCTATTTATCTTTCGAATAATTAAATCAGGATGTCCATTGTACTTGTATGATAAATTAAATTTCTCTCAGTCATTACGATCAAAAAATATTAATTTACCCGTTAACAGAACTAATGCTTATAATAATTCGGGTTTTACAAATGCGATTGTCACTTGGAACAGTTTACCATCTGCAGTAAAAAATATAACCTCTGTTAATAATTTTAAAAATGTTATATTTAATTTAATAACGGATAAATAATTTTTGCTATTGTTAAATTGTACATATTTCTAAACATATCGTATCATTTATTGTTGTATGTATTTCTGTATATATTATTACCATAGTTTTTAATATGTTACATAATTATTATTGTTATTTTTTGTTCATTCATTTATTTTATTAAATTGTAAATATGTTAATGTACAAAAGCTAAGGCTTATCCATTTGTAATCAAACATTATTATTATTATTATAAAGCATTTAAGAAAGCGGTAAGTTGTGTTTACAGTATTCATAAATGTTGTGACATAACCTAACAATTTTTGTTTTGATCGCTTCTGCCAGTGTAAGCTCTCGAAGAATCTCAACGGATTTGATGATTTAAAATTTGATGCGGCCATTAACTAGCTCATTTACTTCAACAACAGGACCAGATATCATTGGCCAAACAACAAAAGGGTTTGTTTTTAACAAAAGGGTTTGGTTTTATCCCAAAATATATTGGCAAAATATATTATATATTTTTTTATATATTGGTTGTGTAAACTGCTATGCCAGTTGGATGTAAGTATAAATATGCGATTGTTGTATGAATTAGTAAGACTATTTATTTGTTTCACAGCAAATTCATGCAATCGACAAGGAATATAATATTGCATCTGAACTATTAGGAGTCGGTGCAGAGTCAACGGACGAGCAGCCAAACGCTTACTATGTGAAGGTGCTGTTCTTATTGTCGCGTGCATTGATTTCCATGGTCGAACGCAAACCATCCGATGTTCTTACGTTACTTAGTCAAGCACTATAATCGAAACTCAGATTATAAATATTCATCGTAAGGAGTACCTTTCTAAAAGCTCGGTGATATTCTTTCGTCGATTGTAGTGGATGGACGAGCATAAAATGGTTCAATACGAATTTATTTAGGTAAATAATAATAATTCTGTATGAAATATATACATTAATATTTCACAATTTCAATTATTTTCTAGCGTTTAGTATTTCAAATCGTTAAAGAAAAACGTCTACATATCACCGGTCCTTCTCATTATTAGCAACCAACACGTCGCCAAAATATAATCTACTTGTATCATTCGGTGGCGGTTCGATGATGGAAAAGCAAACACCCCATGACGTTAGTTTATTTCCTGGAAGGACGAAAACCAAACTGAACAAAAGTTTATTTCATGGAAACGATTATTGGTGATAGTTTTGAAGAAGGATCCTCTGGCATCCATCTTTGTCAATTCTTAACTGATTAAAATATTGAATATTAATATTAAATATAAAATATTGATTTCAGTTTTCTAAAAGAAGAAGAACCAGTGCATCATATAAATTTACAAAAAATAAATTAAAAAGGGAGTGGTGAATTTTTATTTTTGATTTTTATATTTGCCGCCATAAAAAATACTCAGCTTGATATTTTTGAAGGAAAAATTATAACAACTCAAAAACTAAAAAATCGGAAATACCATTCTCACATATAGAAATGATTTATTTCGTCTCTTTTTAATTTTGTACAAATGCTGTAATTTTGATAATAAAATAATAATTTTAATAGCGCTATTATGCATAATATAAACATTTCTATAATTATAAAGAGTTTAATATAAATATTTTTACAATAAACAATATAATTGTTGTATAGATGAATACACAAATATCAATAGAATTTTAAATGATTTTTGCAGCGCTAAATTTATCCAGCGCTAAATAAAGCTAACTGTGCGTTTATACTTGCGGAAATTAGTGCGGCACTAATATAACGCACTCGCTCCCGCAGGTATATATTCATACCTGCGGAGCGAGTGCGATATATTAGTGCCGCACTAATTTCCGCAAGAATAAACGCACAGTAAGCAAAAATTTATTTCTCAACAAATACGCCAAGATTGATTAACATTTGCTACCAACATTGAAAAAATTAAAATTACCCAAAAGTTACCATGGCATATTCCGAAAACGGCTATTGTATTGTGTTTCTTGTATGCATGGGGTTGGCAGTATTGGTTTAGAATTAAATTCGACCTTTTGGTGTTAAAAAAGAAACAAAATACACATCTTTAATTAATATTTTTTACAGTAATAATGCAATAAATGTTTGTTTAAATATAATTTTATTATAAAAGTGTATAGAATTTTTTTTAAATAAACTACTTAATTTTATAAATAATTGATACCTATTAGAAACAAAACATTTACTTCATGTGAACCATCCAGGAATAATGTACAATCTTTGGTGAATAAAAGAACCCAAATAAAAGGAATGATTTCAAATAAAAAATATTAAGATGGAGAAAAATTGATACCAATTTGAAAGGAAATTGTTTTTATTAAAAAAAACTTTTGTGATTATAATATTTTACTTTGTTTGATTTATTAATACGGGTAAGTGAAATTTGTATAAAACATGTTCAAAAATTACAATTTAATACTCTAAGCTAGAATGTGAATTTCCGACATTTTTATTGTTCATCAAATTTTATTTTGCAAATGCAAAATTTATTTAACAATATTCATAAATAATGTTTTACACACCATTATGAAATATAACCAATCATATATTATTTATTACCACAATTGAATAGTACGTAGTAAAAAATTAAGCTTATGAGTACAGTATACAGCAATATTAAAGTTAGCCGTTTGTTATTTACCTATAATAATATGTACATTTCCCCAAATGGCTAATGCGATCGATTAATGTACATAAACAACTCTTCTCTAATAAACTACCTACCAGACTCAATCTCAAAAAATTGTATGTATATCGGAGAAGCTGAATATTAATATGTTATCAAAATACAACTGCTTTATTGTGCTACGATCCAATCCTAAGCCACCGAAACTGAAAGTCTGAAACAAATCTTGCAGAATATATTTCTAAACTTAACGCATTCGAGGGACCTTGATATAATACGACCAATTCTCGAAAACCATTTCTCTGCTATACAAGAGGCCGTGTTACAGAAGGTTTATTGAAATTTTTTATATTATACAAGGTGTTCCACATGATCAATCTACTAGTTGATATGTTCCTTGTTCATCCGGCTGTCGTACTATCGATTAAAATCAAATGACTACCCATGGCCTCATCCAGCTAAATTTAACAGCTTGAGTTGCACGATGTTTGGGCCATTTTGGTTAGTTGATTACCCAAACTTTAGAAATTTCTTTTAAAACTAGAAGAGTATAAAATAAACACTAATCGAAAGGACCAAACAGCCAACAGTTTGAGATCTTTAGTGCTTCCTGTTTCCCGGTGTTAAGTCTACGCAAATTATGTAAGTATGTTAAACATGCCAAATGAGACAGTCGTTAAGGGTGATTCTAATATAGGCTGGGATAAAGCACCGAGGGTTTTCGTAAAACGAACATATGCATATCCTTACGTCTTGTATTTTGGGTTGTGTTTTCGACGATGTCCAGTATTCCCAATATTTTGTATTGCTTCTATAACTACCAAAATGCTTGTTTTATTTTTTAGTGTTGTTTTTCTAGAAATTAATCTTAAATTAAATTAATTTTCGTTTGAATAACAGCTATATTCGACGTGGTCGAATGTTTCATAATAGATATAATCGACTCTGTTGAATTGAGCGATATTGTCGCCTTCTTAAATTTCATAATAGTCCCTTAGATTTGGTAACGGTGTTAGGTAGGACGTAAAACGCGTAGCGTAAATCAATGCGTCCACGCGGGATGTCATGAAGAGGTTCCAATCTTCGTTTCTTTCCTCCTTTAAGTGTGGACGCATATAATTAGTTAGGAATATTTCGGCTCAAAAATAAATGGCTAAGAGTAAAAACAAACATATGTATGTTATAATGTTATTAAATATTACGTAGGTAGGTAAGTGTCGTTTGGGTAAGGATGCAGTTCAATTCTTCTTTGGTAATTGCTTATTTACATACCCTACCTTAAATTAGTGTAATAATACGTGTAAATGTATTTGTCATTTTGAGGGAGGAGTTAACAAAATGTTACACTTTAGCCATTATTCTCGTAGCTATTAAAACTGCACCAGGACATTTCATTTAAGTTTGGTATCAAGAAAAGACCACAAAGAAACAGTTAAAAGATGTTAAATACCAAAGACAAAAATAATATGGGAAATATGTCTCAATAGAAACGAAAAACTAACCGTAGAGTGCCAATATAATTAGTGTTGTTTTTCACTAACCAAGAGCCAAACATAATTTGAAAATATCTAATCCTGTTCAGAATTAGTAATCTAATCAGAATATCACGATAGTCCAGTATTATTTGATATTAAGCGAGCCACAGTCGCACGCAAAGTCATTTGGTCCGTCAAATTTGGATCATATGTTTATTTCCATTAAGACCTCTCTTTAATTTTATTTTCGTCTACGTATTGTAATTATACAAAATTTGAGTTTTTATTTAAAAATCAAACATTTTCTAATGATCATTAAATAAGCAGAAGATTAGGCCTTTTTGTCCATAAAGTGCTGAGGGTAAAACTATAAGAAATTTGTAATCTACATCGCGTCCCTGAATTGAACGATCAAACGAAGCAGAGTGATAGGGGAGCTCATTTCCAACAAAAACAGCCAAGTAAAGTTTTTTCGAATTGTTGATGGTGCAAAAGTTCACTTCACATCCACTTCCAGAGAAATCGCATGATCCATCAAAAAATTAATTTAAAAAAAAACAAGAGTTCTTTTAATAACTTTTTCTTAATAAGATCTAGAAGAATGTGCCTTTCCAATAACATCATTTTTGTAAGTATATTATCTTCTGTAAAATAAAACCAATGGTTTTGTAAAGTCTTTGTTCTCAATTTTTTTTATTGAAGTTTAAGTGATGCCAGCGAGAAAACAATGTACTTACTACAAAAAGTTGAGCCGTTATCAGAAAAATATGTGACACTAATGTAGATTTTAAAATGGTATCATACACGGGCTAGTCACAACAGAATGATTTTTTAACAATTTTTTTCACAAAGTAAGACGTTTTTATTAAAAAATACACTTAACAAAATTTCGATTTCTAAAATCGATGCTTTGCCAGAAATAAAACAAAATGAATAAAATAATTTTTTTATTACTTTTAAATATTATAATAAGTGTTCGAAGTGTCCACCATTTGCCAAAATACATAATCGGCGTTACCGTATACAATTTTGCTTAATTCGTCGAAACGCACGTTCGTTACTTTTAATAATATTCGACGCTTCGATTATACGTTCCGCATCTCCTGATCGGTCTGGTTTATTCTTTCATAAACCAGCTCTTTATAATAACCCGACAGAAAAAAGTCTAAAGGATTTACATCAGGACAGGAGACGCGGTGGCCATGCAATGAACCCTTCCCTTCCAATCCAGCGGCTTTGATAATTTACGTTCAGGTGCATAGTGAGTGGAGTTTTTGGATTTACGCTATTATGTTTCGTCACTCCATAAAATGTTAACAAACTGCGAATTTTTTTTGGCATCGACACAGCATTTCTTGACAAAATTGCACTCTTTTTTCATAGTCAGCAGGTAAAAGGTTTTGTACATATTGCACATGGTAAGGATGCAACTGATTTCTTTTTAAAACACGATGTAACGTGGACCGTGGAACTCCCGAATGTTTTAATAAACAAGGAACACTTATAGATGGGTCGTCTGTCACCATTCCAATTACTCTATCTTCGTCTATATCAAGTGGCCCGGTAGTTTCATATTTTCTCGGAAGACCAGGGACTTCGCCTTCACTGTACATTTTGAAATACTCTGTAATGGGGAAAGCGCTCTCCATTTGGATATCGTCTCTGGTATTCTCTTGCCGCTGCCATAACATAAGCCATAAATGAAATGCATTTCTGCATATTCACGGTGCGAATAAGCTACATAGCTTATTGACATTTTAATTATAAACATTCGAGTTAGTATGTATGGAAGTACTAACATGAATTACAAAATGTTTTTATTTTTATACCACGAATTTTTTTTAATTCGGGCTACTAGATTTGCTTAAAAAATTGTTATACTTTAGTTTAGTTTGTCATCATTTCGTTTTATTTCTGAGAAAGCATCGATTTTAGAAATCGAAATTTTGTTGAGCGCGTTTTTAATAAACACGGCTTTGTGAAAAAAATGACCATTTTAAAATCTGCATTAGTGTCGCATATTTTTCTGATAACGGGTCAACTTTCTGTAGTACATTGGGCGCGTTCAGGACCGCCAACTGTTGGCATCATGATTAGTGAAATCATCGCCAATTTTATTTCAAAATTTCATAGTTCTAAACATTTTCATAACGTTGGCTTTGATTTTACTCAACATGTTCCTAACTGTTGGGTGCTCTGAATGCGCCCATTGTTTTCCCGCTGGCTTCACTTAAACATCAACAACAATTTTTGAAAAACAAAGAGACTTTACATAACCATTGTTTTTATTTGACATAAGATAATACAGCTTATAAAATTGGTTTTATTGGAAAGGCATACTCTTCTAGTTTTTAATGAAAAAGAAAGTTAAACAAAATAACTCTTGGTTTTTTTAAATTAATTTTTTGGTGAGTGTACATGCGATTTCACTAAAACACACTAAAATGGAATAACTTTTGCACACAAAAAAACTGAAATTTAGAGCAACCGGTTTTCGATTTTGATTGGTTTAAAGATTAAAAAAAACGGTTATCAAATTTTACTAAATCTACAGAAAATCCTTTTTTCATACCGTATACCACCGCCATAAATTGGCTCACCGCGAAAAACAGACTGAACTCTGATAAATACAAGGCATACATTCTGTCAAAAAAGTGACGGGAATTTGTCCTTTAAAAAGCCCGCTTAAAAGGATTATAACATTTTTTGTCGTTTTTTGCACAACTGCCCTGTGAAGTTTGAGCGCGATCAGTCGTTTAGTTTGTTTACAGTGCCCTATTTTATCAGTTGATCTCAAGTGTGTTTCCCGATTTTTATAATGAATACAAATATCGAACGAAGAATTTGTTTCAAATTTTGTATTGCGAATAGAATTTCGCGGGTCGAATCGCTGAAAATGTTACAGGATGCTTACGGTGAATCGACTTTATCAAAAACACGTGCATATGAGTAGTACAATGCATTCAAACGCAGTCGAGATGTGGTGGAAGATTTGCCTTGCTCTGGCCGGCCATCAACCTTTTCAACTGAAGTTAAGATCAATAAAATGAAGGAAATGGTGACGGAAAATCGTTATTTAGGTTTGAGAGAGATAGCCGCTGAACTTTCTTTGTCTCACAAATCAATTCCTATCATTGTACAAAATGTACATGCCAAAACAGGGCATGAAACGCGTTGTCACTCGACGAATTTCGCAAAACCTGAATTTTCTGAAATTCGACTAATTCCGAAAAGCCTGAATTGAACGAGTCAATTCCTACATGATGAGACATGGGATTACGAGTTTGGCATGCAAACCAGTCAACAAGCTACGGAATGGCGCCATCCAACTGAGCCGAAACCGGAAAACATGCCAAATTCGATCAATAATCAAGGTGTGTTCTTTGATTATCGCAATGTTGTGCACTCGGAATTCTTGCCAGAAGGTCAGACGGTAAATAAAGAATATTATCTGGGCGTTATGCGGCGTTTGAGAGAGCAAATTCGTCGAAAATTGACCAATTCCCGTTACTTGACATTGTATATCCAATCGTGGGCTTTTTCTTATTTAATATAATCAGTAAACAAAAAATTGTTATTGGGAGTTGCCGTAGTTTCCATTATAAAAAGTATAGTATGACGTTGGACCAAAAAAAATATACAACTAGAAAGTGATTTTCTACGACAGAAATATACCAACAAAAAATCGTTTCTGATTTTTGAGTTTTTGTTTGTAACTTTCGAAGAACGAGATGGTTCTATAATCATCCATTTCTCATTCATTTTATAAACATAACTTCGGCGATTTCAAAATCAAACAAATCAATAAAAAAATCGAAAATATTGGAAAAGGGGAAAAATATTACGAAGGCACAAGCAAAACATTTTTAATTATCTCGCACGTAATTTAGTAACGTTTTATCCTTCAAAGACTGAGTTTCGCTTGAATTTATTCGAAATCCATTTACGTATTATTTTTCAGCTTGTATTTGTTTATGTACGTAGCTACACATTTTAAATCAAAATAGCACATGAAACCAACCATTTTTTTTATTTTGGAATACATATTATATACATACGGAAATAATTTATTTGGAAATGTTTGTTGATTTCTATGTATGTATTTAGGAATAATTTTGATTTTAGAAAAAATTTAAATGTGATACACATAGCTACTCACGAAGGAATTATTTTATGAATGAAAATATTATTAAAAACTAAACAAAATATCAACTCAAATAAAAATTTACGAAATGGATAAGTATTTGTTCTACAAAAATGAACATATACGAGTACATATAAATGATTATTTTTATTTACGATCGTTTTATTGTTCATTTGGACTATTTTTCTTCTGCTTTCAAAATTTGTAATGTCAGGAAAATTTCCAATTGTGTGAAAGCGGAATATCTATCAGTTCACGTTTTACGCCTAACTCAAGCCATTAAGCGCAAATAATTGGAAAATTTTCATTTATGTATATATAAGCTACACATTTTGAATCTAACGTATTAACGGAATTGATGACATGCTGTAGAGAAGGATTTGTTAAGAGTTTTTTTCTAATTTTGTACATTTTAATTAAAATTTTGAAATTGCTTTTTGATATTTGATTTATGTATAAATTATAAATATACATATATAGTATTATAAATATTAATTAAATCTAAAATTACTTAAACATAATAATTTTTATTATGTGATTTAGTGTAGATTCTTTGGTTTTGACTCGTTCTATGTACCTATATTGAATGATTTGATAGAAAGATATCTCGACACATAAAAATCCTATATAGATCACGTTGTTTAAAAATTAAGAAAACAATTTTTGATAACATTGCATTCACGTTACGGGAAGACTACTTTAACATTCGAAGTGAAAACGGTGGCATGAAATATACATTTTCATGGAATTCGTAGACTTCCTCAAATGAGTGAAAAGGCATTTTTTATTTAAGAGCTTCTAATTTTTGACCTATCCAAGAATTATCTGGGACAAATTATACCAACATAAATCTTATTGTGTTTAGAAAGGCTTTTGCAAAACAGAATAAACCTATTTAAATCTTACTTTAATCAGAGTTTCTAAAAAATCTCGTTGGAATACAAGATTTTGTTATCATGAACCTAATGATTAGATAACTAGAGAACACTGCCAGATCAGGTGGTATTATGATGTTATGATGTGATAAACGCGCACACCTTATCCATGATGTCAATCCTGGTAGGTATGTATAGTACAATCCTGGAGTAAACGTAGTTCAATCAAAGAAAATATACAACAAGAAAGTGATTTTGTTCGACAGGAATATCGTTTTTGATTTTCTGAGTTTTTAGTTGTATTTTTCGAAGAAGGGGATGCTCCTATAATCATCCATTTCTCTTTCTAACATTCATTTTATAAACAAAACGGCGATTTAGAAATCAAACGATTGATATTCGCAAGTAAACAAATTGAAAAAAATATTTCCTTCCTTTATTCTATCATCCGCTTCCTTTATTCTAAAAGTTCTAAGCAAACTAAAATTTAATGACACTATCGTCTAAATAGGTAATTTAACTAAAATTAGTTTAAGTTAATAATAATTTTTGACATATCCAAGAATTCCGACATTTTATTGATCTCAAAAGGCGTTTGCAAAAATTAACTACACGAGCTTATACAATTAGAATACAACGCTGTCATATAGACGTACAGCTTATCCATGATGGAGGTCTTGGTAGTTATGTAAAGCACATTTGGAGTAAGTGTAATCCAGTATCAAAAACATAATTAAGAAACGAATTGTACTTAATAATTATGCGAGCTCAGGTCCCGCTTGTGCCCTCACATTAAAAGTAGTGATCAGTGATCAAAATAGTAAAAGGAAAGGATTAGTGAATGACAGGAATGACTAAAACCCTACACAACTACCTAAATAGCTACCTTACGCATCTCTAATCAATAAAAACACTCGGATAATTATAATACATGCTGCATTCCTCGCCTCTTAAATAACATAAATAAAAATATTTGAATCCAAAAAGAAAGAACATCGGTAAAAATTATCTTCCACCAAAGGCATTGAGAATGAGTTCTTTTTAATTGTTAAAATTGCAAATAGAGACCTCTTGCCCAGAGATGTTGTATTACGTTTAATATGGTTCTAAGGCTTCACCCCCTTAGATTTGTAAATATATGGGGATATATATTTTAATAAATAAAATAAAATACAATGATTCTTATAAACTTGATGTGACTATAGCGGTTGTGCTCTTCTATGGCAGTTGTGACATTAAGAACTCAGTTTTTTTTTACTTCCGAATCTCACGCTACTGTTAGTTTCGATATCTTGCGTTATTTTATTCTCCTTTCCACCGCATAAAGCAAGTGTTTCTGATGGGGTTTTCATAATTTTATTATACATTCCGATTATGACCAATTGGTAGAGAACTAATTAATTTCTAAGTGACCATAAAATTCGTTAAATTAGTGAAAATATGATTCTAAACTACGGCATTTTAACCAATTCTGAAATTAAAGCTAGAGAGGAAAAGTAGCCGGAAAGAATTGATGGATGGGCTAATGGCGGGTGGGTAGGTATGCTATAGGATAGTCGCCCGGGGTAATTGTCAGGCAGAAATCGCAGAAGGGACCAGTGTTGACCAGTGGGGAAATTGTAGATAAGTTGAATTGTTGAATGATTTCTGAAAAAAACTAGAACGATTTTTAAAACGCCTTTCCAACATACTCGTAAATAGGCTTTCCATATTTTAATAAAAGTTTAAAATATACCAATTCTATTAAGACCAAAACAAAATGGAAAATATTCGATAAAACACGTCAAAAATAACATTTCCAGTTTCCGTTTCATTCAATATACCAAATAAAGTTATAATCGATTTAAAACTAGTCCAATCTAAACAGCATAATCATGGTCGTTTAAGAAAGTTTCTCATTTTCTTTTCAATGTGATTTTATTATCATATCAAAGTTTTGTAAAGAAGTTACGTTAAAATACTATTTCTATCCAATAAGTCGGTGTAATCAAAATTAATTAAGAAATGCCAAGTTGGCCATATATTTAATTTGTGGCCTCAGTTCGCTTTAATTTAGAATTTCATCTGAAAACCAACTTTAAAACCCAATTTTCATTTATCTATGATTAGTATGAAATATATAATACATAGGGTGGGCCCTCTGTTGGTCATTTTTTCAAACGATGAATTTTAGTACTTAATGTTATCTGTTCTAAAAACTTCTTTGACATATGAAAAGTCAAAAATATGCCATTTTTCCTAACAACACAACAACGCATTTTGATTATGCAAATTCATTATTATGGAAATAATCGTTCAAAAACAACAGCATTTCGTAAATTACGTGAGAGTTTTGGTCAACATCGACGTCCTACTGAGCGTGCAATTGCCAAAATTATTAATCGTTTTGAAGAAACTAGTTCAGTGGAAGGTCATCCAGTTCTTACTCCTGATGCAGTGGCAACTGTTAGTGAAAGTGTTCGTAATGAACCAAGCATATCAACCAGGCATCGTTCGCAAGAACTAAACATCACGAACCACATTACGACGCATTTTCATCCATACAAAATTCAACTAACTAAAAAATTGAAGACGCCAGACCATTAACCATTAACAAAACGAGACGATTCAGTCGTTTTGTTAATTGGATGCTTGAACGAAATGAAGGTTTTTCATCAAAAATTATCTTTAGCGATTGAGCTCATTTTCATCTTAATCGGTACGTCAATAAGCAAAATTATCGAATTTGGGGAGTGGAGAATCCTCATGTTATTCACGAAGCAGAAGTTTATCCTCCAAGAGCCACTATTTGGTGTGGTTTATGGGCTGGTGGCACCATTGGGTTGTTTTTCTTTGAAAACGAACAGGAATGTTAACTGGTTTTTTAGTGACTCAAATTGAATGAATTACGACCTTAGGTTTCAAAAAGACGGAGCGACATGCCACGCACGTCGTGCTACAATCCATTTATTGTCAACAAAATTTGCTGATCGCATAATTTCAAGAAATTGTGAAGTTCCTTGGCCACCAAGAAGCCCGGACAAACAATTGAATAACTTAAAAACAACATTCGAGCTGAAATTGAGGTCATTGATCCGTTTTTATTGGAAATAACCATCGAAAATTTTGATGTTCGGATGCAGACCTGTAAACGAAGCCGTGGTGGGCATATGAACGATATTGTTTTTCGTACATAAATGGCATAGAACCACCTTTCCTTATCGATAATTTTGTTTGACTTTTATCACAAAATGTGTGTTTTATTTACAGATGACCCACCCTGTATTAATACTGAACGGACCTTTTTGCTATGGTAGTGTAATATTTTGATAAACTGAGAATATTTATCGATTTCAAAGATCTCGACGTATTTTGTGTCGTGGAAACATGGCTTATAAATAGGATTAATAACGAATCTGTCTCGCTGAGATGGGATTTGACAGAACTCATAAAGGTGGTGGATGTGTTTGTATTTACTATAAAAAAGCATTAAACTTAAGGATATTCATTCGTCCATTTATGGTAAAACTGAAGTTTTGATGGCAGAAATGATATCCCGTGCTATCCGATTTAGACGATTTTCTCGAATTCCTATCCTCGCATATTTTAATATAATCATTTTTTAATTGCTTCTGCTTGCGGTATAAACTGTAATATGCTTGATATGTCCCATAAATTTCATAATCTTTTAAAAGCCAACCATTTATTTTCAGTCCCGTTCTTATCCACTCATTACCGTACATGGCGTGAATACATTGTCCCAGAGTCAGATTACTTTAGGGTATTGGCGTCTAGTCAACACTTTTCCTGATATCTCTGACCATGATTTTCTGACCATTTCCTATAAAGTCAGATCAAAACGTGTTAAACTGGACTACAAGCTTATCCGTGACTATAGTCAGTTAGATTCTTAAAAGATAATTAATTACTTTTCTGGCATTAACTGGAGCTTTCTGCATGCGTCTGATAATGTCAATTCCCTCTTCAAATCTTTTTATGATTGCCTGTATTATATTCATCAATTGTGTGCCAACTAAAAAATAGTTAATTGCCAATCGGCTGCCATGGTTTAATTGTAATATTGCTAAAAATATGCTTGCGGGGGATCATGCGTATGCAAAGTACAAAAGAACAGGCGATTTTTGTGCTATACATACATACCTACCAGGATTGACATCATGGATGTTGTTTGGTCGATCGAGGCTCAAGCTGCTCTAGAAAAACTTAAGGTTTTATTGACAACGGCTCCAATATTAGTAAATCCTGGTTACTCCAAACCATTCTGGATTAGATGCGATGCTTCAAAAACAGTAGTTGGAAGTGTCATATTTCAAAAAGATGAAGAGGGGAACGAATGACCAATGAAGGTATGTCAAAGAAATTAAATCAAGCTTAGGCCAATTATAGCACGACAGAATTAGAATGTTTAGCAGCTGTACTTGCGTAAGTAAGTTCCGTCCATACATTGAAGGGTACCACTTTAATATCATTACGGATCATGCAAGCTTCAAGTGGCTTATGGCCAAAAAGGTTTAAATGGCAGGCTGGCCCGATGGAGTCTGAAGCTCCAGGCTTATGACTTTTCAATACAACACCAGCGGGAATGCATTGCGACTCCATGGATCCTGTTTACTCTATTCTTGTTGCTTTCAACGATTCCGACATAGTCGAAAGAACCTTTCAAAAGAAAATAATGGATTGCCCTGATAAATATCCGGCTTTTAAATATTAAACGGCCGAATTTATGTTAAAATCGGAAGCACTATTGATCCGCCTCTCTCTGATCTCTCGAATTGGAAAATTTGGATCCTGTCCAGTATGACAGCAACTAATTCAAAAGATGCACGACAGTCCCCTTGCATCTCACGGTGGAATCACAAAAACTCTAGCACAACTGCGGCAATATTTCTACTGGCCCGGAATTAGACGACAAGTATACGATTTCGTAAAAAACTGCAATATCTGCGAAACCCCAAAAAAGTTCGACGGTTATCACGAAATCTCCATTGGGTCAAACTTTATTCGCCACTCGACCATGGGAACATGTGTATGTCGATCTGACGGGACCCTATCCCAGGTTGAAATTGGGAAATATTTATATATTGGTCGTTTTAGACCAATTTACGAAATTCGTTTTGTTAAAACCGTTGAGCACTAGCACAACTAACAAAATAATCAGTTATCTGAAGAACAAGGTGTTTCTGGTATTCGGGGTACCTAAACAAGTGCGAACTGATAATGGACCCAATTTACTAGCAGAGCTTTTAAGACTCTGTTGTGTGACTTAAAAATTATGCATAGTAAAACCGCTGTTTACTCTCCGCAGGCAAACGCTTCAGAACGCGTCAATCGTTCCGTACTCAGCCAACCGAGCTTACTTATTAAATGAACCTGATCACAGAGCATGGGATAGATTTTTGTCAGAAATTGCTTGTGCATTGCGAACCGCAATACATCAATCCACTGAACATTCGCCATATTATTTATTGTTTGGATACCATATGATCACAAATGGTAAATCCTACAAGGTATTGCGAGACATGCAATGGTGGTACCACCAGTTGACCGAATATCCATAAAACATTCAACCGTGGTTAATCATCTTAAGGCGGCTTATGAGAGGTATTCTAAACACTATATTCTTCGACAGTTTGATCCCGGACAGATCGTGTATATTTTACAACATCCCCAAAACGATACATCGAAAAATATCTGCAAAGTTTTCTCTTAAATACATAAAACGGTTGTAGAAAGAAAAATTGGTAACATGACTTATTTATGCAGAGGCGAAAGTGGAAGAGTCCTAGGAAAATATCACGCAAAAGATCTGAAAGCCTGATGTACTTTTATATGGGAATATATAATTAAAATTCAGTTTCGAACGTTGTTGTACTCTCAAGTCTTCGGTAATCGCTCGAAGCTGCCCTGTAACGATTTTAAATGGGCACGCGGTATTATCGTTAATTATCGATAAACCATAATTATAGAGGAAATGTTTTTTTTTAATATATTTTTTTAGTATACCCAGTTTCCCTTTCCATATATTTTCGTATACATTTTTTTGACCCAAAGAAATGACCGAGAAATGATAAGACAGATGATCAGTCTTGGAATAAATGTAGATTAGACCGGACAAGCAAAAATAAATAGGTCGATCAATAAAAGAAAAAGTGTTGTGAATTTTTAATAAAAATTTGGGAACTTCAGTATATTCTATGATTAATTTATATAACTTTAAATGGCAAATTATTAATAAAGATAATAAATTTTGTCAGTAAATTTAACAAAAGATAACCACAACAAAAATAATTAAAAATATCGAAATTTAATAATAACGGGTGTTTTTTTAGGAGGTTTGTTTTTCCGATAGATGTCGTTTTATTTTATGACAGTTGTTTTGACAGCTCAAAGTGGCATTTCTACTCAGTATTGTTTGGCAAATCATTATGAATAGGTTAACTCCAGAACAACGTTTTCAAATCGTGGAAATTTATTTTCAAAATCAGTGTTCAATTAAAAATGTTTATAGAGCACTTCGTGAATTTTATGGTGCACATAATCGTCCGTCAGAGACCACCATAAAGAACGTAATTACCAAATTTCGGTCTACATTCACTCTTTTGGATGCCAAGCCACCGACAAGAATGAGAAGAGTTCGTACAGAAGAAAATATTGCTGTCGTTGAGGCCAGTGTCGAAGAAAACGACAATTTATCGATTCGTCGTCGTGCTCAGCAAATTGGACTTCGTCCATCGACTTTATGGAAAATTTTACGTAAAGATTTGGGTTTGGTGCCATACAAAATTCAATTGGTGCAAGAATTAAAGCCACACGACCATCGTTTGCGCCGTGAATTCAGTGATTGGTCGTTAAATCAATTGAACGAAGATCCATTTTTTTACCGTAAAATTCTCTTCAGTGATGAGGCGCATTTTTGGTTAAATGGATACGTCAACAAACAAAATTGTCGCATTTGGAGCAAAGATAATCCACACGCCGTTCTAGAATTACCAATGCATCCTGATAAATGTACTGTTTGGTGCGGTCTATGGGCTGGTGGGATCATCGGTCCATATTTCTTTAAAAATGAGGAAGGACGACGCGTTACCGTGAATGGAAATCGATACAGAACCATGTTAAATGAGTTTTTGTTGTCAAATCTTGAAGATATGGATATGAATGAAATGTGGTTTCAACAAGATGGTGCCACTTGCCATACAGCACGTGAAACAATCGACTTATTGAAAGAAACTTTCAACGACAACATTATTTCGAGAAATGGTCCGGTGAATTGGCCTCCGCGTTCGTGCGATTTGACGCCACTCGATTACTTTTTGTGGGGATACGTGAAGTCATTGGTTTATGTGGATAAACCTCAATCGATTGACGCTTTGGAAACCAATATTCAACGTGTCATATACTTAATAATAATATGTACTTAAAAAAATATTTTTTTTAAGTACAGATCGACATACATAATGTATACTATGCACACTATGCACATTGCACTTGTTTAACACTGCGACCTTTAAAAAACAACGGCAACAGAAAAATAATTTTTTTTCTAATGATAAGTTTTTGATTTTTTCGTATCTTATGCATATTATCCTCAAACAATTTTATCTTAACATTTTTCATTTCCATTTCATGTAGCACACCAAAACATTATATTCAATGTAGCTACATACACCTAAACAGATTCAATCCTTTTCATGATTTAATTTTTATATAGCTAACCGAAAACGAATCTCGATCGTGTACACATGTTATTTTAAATAGTATATGTATATAGGAGTATATATGTACATAATACGAACGTGTGGGTTTTCATTTCATTATGTATAAATCATACCCATACGTAATGAAGCATTGTTTATTTTTTTCGTTTGTTACTTTTTGCTTATAGTAAACACACCCTACTCGTACACTACTTTCATAGTAGAATACAAATAAAAAACAAATTTTGAAGAAAATTTGGATGCTATACTGTGCAAACAAATTTTTATTTGTACGTGTGCGTATTGAAAAAATATATTGAGCGAGAAATGTGTATGTTGAGCAAATACACCAAAATGGGGTTTGAGTTTTGGCTAAGCATTTCTATAAACAGCCGCTAGAGATATTTTTCCATTTGTAACGACATCGTGAATTTGATTTAACAATGAATTTTCCTTCCGTTTAGGTATCTGTCTCTTTTGACAAATTCATTTTTCATTTCATTTATTTATCTGTGGTTATACACAGATAAATAAATGAAATGAAAAATTAATTTGTCAAAAGAGCCATTGTTTCGTTAGCTGTGTGGCAAGTGGCACCGTCCTGTTGAAACCACATATCGTCCACATCCATATCTTCCAATTCGGGACATAAAAAGTTCGTTATCATCTCACGATAGCGAACACCATTAACAGTAACTGCCTGACTGGCCTCATTTTGGAAAAAATACGGCCCGATGATGCCGCCGCCCATAAACCGCACCAAACAGTCACTCTTTGTGGGTTGCATTGGTTTTTCGACAATCACTCTTGGATTATGATTCGCCCAAATGCGGCAATTCTGCTTATTGACGAATCCACTGAGGTGAAAATGTGCCTCATCACTGAAGATGATTTTCTTCGAAAATTGATCATCCACTGTTGCCATTTCTTGCCACCATTCTGACCATTGACGACGTTTGTAATGGTCAAGAGGCTTTAGTTCTTGAGTCAATTGCACCTTATAAGCGTGTAAATGCAAGTCTTTATGCATAATGTTCATCAACGACGAGCGTGACAGGTGCAATTGTTGGGCACGACGACGAGTTGAGGCGGACGGCTCTTCAGCCACACTATCGCGAACAGCAGCAATATTTTCTGCTGCACGAGCTGTACGAGCATGCACTGGTGTTTTAAAATCTCCTACAGACCCGGTTTGCTCAAATTTTTGCACGATTTTTCCGATTGCACGCACATTTGGATGATTAAATTGACCGAAAAAATCACGAAGTGCACGATATGCATTTTGATTTGAACGCCCATTTTCATAATATGCCTGAATAACTTTAACGCGTTGCTCGATTGTGTATCTTTCCATGGTTCAAATTAAGTTAGTCTGGAATTGAGAAATGTCAAATTAAATGCAGAAAAAAACTTGACGTTTAGGTGTGGTTCACATTCAACGTCGGCCCTTAAAATTTAACCACCCTTTATAAAACATAAATGCTGTAACTTTATTGCATTTATGTAACTTTATAACGTTTTTTGTTACCTTTTTATAAAGTTATTAATTTTTATTACTTGTTATTACTTTTAATAACATATTTTTTACAAAGTTTACAACTTTCCATAACTCTTGCAACTCATTTTTTATATCTTTTAATACATTTCATAACTTTTATAACACTAAATATCTTAATATAACTTTTTATAATTGTTTTAACTTAGGTACTATAAGTTTTATACATTTTTGTCACTTTTCATAAAATTTCTAGTTTTTAAAAAAATTTGTAAGTTTTATACCATTTAATTACGTTTTATAATTTTATGATTTTTAATCATACTTTATAAACTTGATAACATTTTTTGTTACATTGATCTAGCTAGAGCTGTATAATACTATATACTTAGCACACTTTACGAATGAGAATTAACAGAACAATGTAGTAGTACATTAGCCTAAAAACGCTACGTTAATTTGCTTTACATCGCCACATAAAAGAAAAAACACAAACGACATTTACAACAACAATTTAATATGTTTTGTTTTGATTTATGTTAGTTTTTACCGCCACTTCTATTCAAAGTTCTAGTCCACTTCACTTATTTTTTGATTCAAATTCCTCTTTAAAAAAATAAGTTTTCATAATATGTCGTTAATAAATTTAAAAATTAAATTATTTTAATAAATAAATAAATAAATGATTAATTAAAAATATTAATTTATTAAAAAATAAATACTCATTCATGGGGAAAACTACCATTCAAAACAAAAAACGTTTCTAGAAACGGAAAATTTACAAATAATTGGTCAATTAAAATTATTAAATATGTGTAAATTTATTATTTTAGCCATTAATTTTAGATATTTTACATTATTTTTAATTGATTTAAATAAAATAGATGCATTCATTTATTCTTAAATGAGAAATACGTTTTTAGAAAACGTTCGTAGATATTTGTATGTGGGTTTTCATTATACTCAGTCTTCCATCTCAACGTTCTGTTGTGCATAATATTACAAATATTTTAATAATCCTAATTATTATGTTAAATTTTTATTTTTAAATAAAACTCAGCTGATGATCACATATTATGTAAATGTATATGAAGGTGTAAAATCCCAATAAGTTTCATAAGCGTTGTGCATTATTGCGTTTAAACTCAATAGAATGATCTACATATAAGGAGATGTGCACATGTCTAGTAATTCGCTTGATTCTCTTTACTACATTAATCTCTTTTTACTTTATTAATGTAAAATCGTTGCTAATTTATTAGAACTAATTTTATGAATGTTGGTTTCCTATATAGTGAACGATTTACTCTCAAATAGGATTTATCTTTATCGTATGAGATTCAGTGATATCTCCGAAAGATAAAATAAAAAGTCACATACTGATTTCGTATGTCACATATTCACGCTAAGTAAAAATTGCAACTTTGTGATAAAAATACTAAAAACAATAACAACAATGCTTCATATAAATGACTTCCTCACACGACGTCACTCGTTCTTACTTACATATTTAATTGTTTATGACATATAATACAACAACAACAATAATTTTACTGTTGGATAAAACAAACTGATCGTTTATCTCTCATGTCTCAGTTTTTTCTTCAAAATGCTAAAAACAACAACAACTGCATAACTTTAATATAAACATAAGTTAACTAATCAATGCAGTCAATAGCTGAATCGTTAAGTGCGTTTCTTATCAAGCTAGCGGTCTCGAGTTCGACCCCTCTGAAGACAAAAAAAGTATGTTTTAGATAAAAGACAAAGATGGTGTAGGTAGAATCGTGTATAGATCATGATTATTTTCGATTTTTCTTATTGTTTGTTTTTCTCTAGGTGGTGATAGTGTGAATTATCAATTTTACTATGAAAATGACAATTTAGAGTGACACATTATCATGATCTATAATCGAAGATGCAAACCAACAATGTAGCTTTTGTACAATAATTTAGTACTATATAGTATTACTACTCTACACCAGAGTGCTGCACTTTCTATGTCACAAAATCCAAGATGACGGATTTTACATATTGAAACCTCCATAAGAAAATATATGGGGTTTTGGGCCAGAACTCTGATGTGCTTGTCTTGATAGTTATAGAATAATCTGTATTTAATCAATAATTTATTACAAAGCGAAAGATCTCACGCAACAATAAAATTTAAATGATATAATAATTTAGTTATTTATAGCTACATACGAGTATATTTATTGTTGCGATTTTCAAGATCAAGTTTACTTATGCATTTCTTATACGTATTATTCGTGCTTTCTTCATACATGTAAAAATAAAATTCAATCTATACTATTATGCATTTGTCGTACCGGACAAGTGGTGCAGTGGTTAAAGCTTCGGCACTTGGACCGGGAGGTGCTGGGTTCGAATCCCATCAAGAGGCTAGATGCAAATCGAATTTTCATCATCGATTACGATCGGTAATGCTAATAAATACAACTAAGACCCTCTGATGTAGTGCAGAATTCCGTGTCACGCGCCGACCCACCTTCCATGTCAATGTACAGGTTGACATGGAGCTTGCAATGTGCAGGTGGTATACTGTAGTTGTGTGAGTAGGTGAAGTAGGAATGATGTGGAGTGAACGAGTGGTATCACAATGGGCCTAAAAAATTGGCCTAAGTGTGCAGTAAGCAACCACTGAAACCTATTATGCATTCGTAAACAATAATGATAACCACTAAATTTAATTGTTAATCAGATGGTTACACATTCCACTTTCCATTTCAACTTTTATTAAAATGTATTCTTGTTCTTGTTGTGATAAGTAATTTTTTACGTTTTTCAAGATCAAGTCTACTATTATCTTATTCGCGGTTTTCAGTATCAATTTAATTTATAATGTACATCTTTAATCTTTATCTATATAATATGCAATCGTATACAATAACAACAATCATTTATTATTCTTTAATAACAACGGTAAGTTAATGTAAAAAAGTTAACCCTTTCAATACTAAAATTATTAATTTTTTATTTTTTTTACTATCGAAACATTACAGTTAAACAGGCGAATGATAAACCTTAATAAATTTCAATAAAATTCATATAATCATACGTTGAAATGAAGGTTTTAGTTGTCGAGGCATTACTATATTTCTCAAGTTATATGAAGATGAAATGAAAAACCAGTAGTCAATATTCAATAACAACAACAACAATTCAGTTAACAATTTTCGCGAACAAGTGTACATAGGCGATCGTACTTGTTTTGAGAAAGAGTTTGTTATCCTCGATCAGACTCGAAAACGTCTTATATGAACATATAAATCGTTAAATTATTGTCGGACGTCGCTCTCCGCGCCGCTTTTGAACACTTTTGTGTTTTTTGTAATTTGTTTTGAGATACGCAAAGGAGAAAATTTTTGTGTAGACATCATAAAGTATATTTTCACCCAGAAGATTTGTTGTTGTTATGATGTGTGCGTTAATATTTTTTCAAGAATCTTGTTTACTTTTATCTTCCTTATTCACGGTTTCATACATAAAAAAAATAATTTAGTGTTATTAATCTTTACCTATATAATATGCAGTATAAAATAACAGCAATCATATACGAGTATTATTCAAGTTTAATTTTTCATTAGATTACTTTTTAAAAATTTTAGTTTTCGTTATATGCAGAACTTTAAAAAGATCTTTATATGAAACTTTTTTTGAACTTTCAATTTTGGGTTTGTGTCTTCAACTTTTTAAAGTGCTTTAAAGTTCTAACAAAAGTAAGATGTATAACGAGCTTTTAAGTGCTACCATCTAGCGGAACGTAGAAAACTTAGAAAAAGCTATATTTTTGTATGATGTAAAGACTATTGTGAGCTTTGGGATGGGATTATGCTAGAAACGCCAAATAACATATACTGATAATATATAATAGTATAAAAATAACCATAATTGCACACAGGGCTTTACGATATTACCTATTTAGGAGCACTATACAACAGTTCAATTATTAACAGTGTAATTATACAATGAATGAAATTATTAACAAATCTCATCAAAAAACTAAAATTTCCGAGATCTCAGGCCTATCTAAATTGTTATGTGTTAGTCCAATAAAAAGGGTTGGGCTCGTCTGAGGATTTTCTTGATCTCGTATAGTAGTATAGTATTTATATAATATTGCGAATGGAATTGCTCACACAATATAGCAATTATCATAAATCTCAGAAATGTTAAGGACATATCCACTAGATATAGATCCACATATAGATAGGGGACAACTCAGACCTATCTTAAAAGATATGTATTATTACCGTAAAACGGATTGGTCACTGGCAAATTTCTAGATATCGTATAATAATATATAACATTCCGAATGTGGTGGCTTACATATTATTAGCAATGAATCGATCTCTCATTTCGAAACTTTTGATGTATTTTAGTCTCCATAATTGCCGCAGCTGAAAATACAATTGGAAGAAGACAACGAAGTACACACAATGATTGGTTCGATGTTCAATGCCATTAAATCGACGAAAATAAACGAAAGCTGTGTAAAAAACGGGTTGCTCGTAACACTAGGAGCACCAAATACCTCTAAGAAAATAATGGCGAATATATGAAGACCTGCAACGAAAACTGGTTCCAAACGGAAACTTCACAGATTGTTTTACTAACGCTAGCAATTTCACTAAAGACTTTCATTCAAGATCCACAGCCATTAAAACACGAATGGCGAGCTAAGAACGAACGTGGCTGATGTTCTCTCAGTAGGTTTGCCTTTCAAAATCGTGTCAAATGTGAAAATTTCAGGAACAGCTCTGGTAAACATCGCCTACAATTTGCTTGCTAATGTTATACTCGCCGAAAATATCGTCGATGACTCTCAATGTGGTTTTCGCCTCAACCGATCAACCACTTATCAATTTTTCACACTAAACTTAATCTTAGAAATATGTTGGAATATAACATAACCATTCACCAACTCTACATAAACTTTCAGCAGGCATATGAGATCATCAGTCGCGAAAATTTCTTGTCCGTCCTCATATATCTTCTATCTAAATATAGTAGTGGTTATGCTTAGACATCTCAGATATTATTGTTACTTAGTATGATGTGTGAGCAATTCCATAGGGCTGAGTTAGCCGCATACCCGCGGCTATGCTCAGACATCTCTGAAATTTATAATAATTAGTATAATCTGTGAGCAATTCCATTCGCAATATTATATGAAAACTAAACTATATCTGTAAAATTCTCAGGAGAGCGCAATCATTTGTACAGTATCCTCTGTACATCTCCCATACATCTCCCAGATTTTTGATTATTGGTATGATGTATGAGTAATTCTTTTCGCAATATTACATATTACACGATGCTATAGAAAATACTCAGACGAACTTAAACATACGAACTTGAATAAAAAGTATTGGAATAACACATACCAAATTAGATAGGCCTGATTGTCCTCTATCCGTATATACTAGAGGTTATGCTTAGACAATCAAGTTTCTTGGAGAGCAACAAATTCCAACCAATACTCTCTTGTTAGAGATTGCAAATACTACGTGTCAGCCCTAAATAACTTGTTCGGATTCTTAAGAGATGATCCTATTAAGGCAGTAGCGGAACTTTTTGTTGACAATATTCGAAAAAGCTTGGTGTTTTCAGAAGTACGCCTTGCGGTCCAACTTGAATCGCCTGCCACGATAAGTTTCGGATAATATAGGGTATTCTAAGAGTATGATGCTCGTGAAATTTGTTCCAGTTGAACTGTCCACTAAACATTGTTAAATAGTAAATAAAATCAACACATATAGGGTGGGCCAAATATTTTATTTTAAATGCAATAAAACAAAAAGTTCTCAATATTTTTTCAAATTTATTTTTTCATTGTAAAGAACAATACTTCCGATTAATTATGGAATACTATTTCATTCATATGACTGCCTCGGCTGGCCTTGACGTACCCCATACGGTCGGTCCAATTTTTGAGCACATTTTCGATGGTATGCGGCATTATGTCTTCAATGGCAATGCCAATATTGTTCTTGAGAGTGTCAATCGTTGCTGGTTTATCGGCGTAACACTTATCTTTGACGGCATCCCAAAGATATTTTTCCAACGGCGTCAAATCACAGCTCCGAGGCGGCCAAATCACATCAGCATTTCGGCTGTTAATTCGATCTTGGAAAACAGTGCGCAAAAGATCAATTGAAACGTGTGCTGAGTGGCGCGGAGCGCCGTCTTGTTGAAACCAAATGTTGCCTATGTCCTCTTCTTCAAGTGCCGGGAACAAAAAATCGTTTATCATGGCGCGGTAGCGCTCACCATTGACAGTAACGGCGGCTCCTTGCTCATTTAAAAAAAATGATCCATTGATGCCCCCGGACCAAAACCCACACCAAACAGTCACTCGTTGAGGATGCATCGGCTTCTCTACGTTCACGTGCGGTTTCTCCGTGCCCCAAGAGCGACAATTCTGAAGATTGAAATGCGCCTCATCCGAAAAGATGATGTTTTTTTGCCAAAATCGGCATCTTCTTCAAGTCGATCGCAAACCCGCTCAGCGAACCGAAAACGCAATGAGTGGTCTCTTTGCTTCAATTCCTGAACCAATTGAACTCTATACGGTATCGCACCAAGGTCTTTATGCAGAATTCGTCGCAATGTTGTGCGTGAAATGTTCAATTCTTGAGCACGATGACGAGTTGACGTTCCCGGCGACTCACGCACATTCTCGGCTACAGCATCAATATTTTCGGGTGTACGCTTGGTTGGCTGCTTGGTTCGTGTTGGTTTATTAATTAGCAAGCCTGTTTCTTTAACTTTATTCACAAAATAACGCACATATGGAGCTCCCGGCGCTTCGTTTCTTCCGTAAACCGCACGCAATTTTCACACACATTCTGCAACATTACCATGATTTTCGAAGTAATGTTTCAATATTTCCCAGCGTAGTTCAAGCGAATACTCAACCATTTTCGTTCAGCGGAAGGATAAAACTAACTTTCTGTCAAATCAGAAGTGACATAACCCTTACCATACTCAAAATAACCGCTAGTTCAAAAAAAAAGTTAGATGGCCCACCCTATATATACTCCATGGTCAGCAGTGGTCAGCAGGCTTTAGCTCTTGTCCATGGTCAGCAGGCTTTAGCTCTTGTGTCAAATGGACTTTATACGGATGAAGATGCAAATCCAGATGCAAAATGCGCCATAATGAGCCATAAGATAGGCCTAAATGTTGAGCTCGACGAGGAATTGACAAATTTGGATCTTCTTCCATACACTTTCAGCTACAGAAGCGATATTTTCAGCATTGCGAATGTTTCGATGATGCACAGACCTTACAATATCAGTAACAGATCCAGTTTGTTCAAATTTATTCACTGTATTCAATATGGTTTGCTTTGTAGGACGATTATGACGACCATAATCTGCTCGTAAAGCGCGAAATGTGGATACGGCAGAATCACTATTTTTATAATAAGATTTAATAATTTTAACGCGTTGGTCGATTGTTAAATGCTCCATATTCTTAAATGGCAGAATGTCAACTAAATAAATGACAGCGTACTTGACGTTTATCTTTGACAGATGTCGGTATACAGATTTCTACTTTATCAACCTCGAATTGGATAACCCGTTATATGAGATCTCAAAATCTACCAACCAAAAATATTGAAGTTCAGTTAGAAATGGAATTAAATAAATATTAGGTGTATGAGTTAATTTTTACTGGTTTTTAAGCAAATTTATTTTATATAAAAAAATATTCAACAACGAATTTTATCTTAGAAATATTGAAGCATTTTTTCCTTGTTGGAATTAGTATAGAATGCAATGCCGAATGTTTATCAGTTGCCATCGTAAACTCTGCCATTATGAGAGATTATGTAACTCACACTCACGTAGACTTGCCGTTCGTTGTTCCGAAACCTTGCGTCCGATCTTGTAAAAATCACAAAATACCGTGAAAATATTTTATGAAAATATTCCGTGAATATTTGATTTTTTTTTAAATTGCAGGGTACTTTTTAATATGAGCTCGTAAATCAATTGACCACAACGAACTACGAAATATTTATTTATTGTCATTGGAAAATTATATAAGGTGGATTTTACGCTTAGAGTTAGCAGTTTAAAATGGAACTGCAAAGATATCGTGTATACTCATAATTATATATATTACAACCGGCACCGAAATATTAATGTTTTTGCAAATTTGGTTAAAATCAATAACTAGCGTTGACGTCTTAAAATGTGTGCAAGAGATTGGTAGTCGAAACAAATTAATTACTACCATGCTTCAGATAATATGGAATTAGAGAAAATGTTAACAAAAATTTGTATGCTTGATTAATTTTTTGGAGGCAAATCTAAATACATAGTACACTTTCTCAATGATATCTTTCCAGTATAAGCTGATTTTATTGATTTTCTCAAAAATAAAATCATTTACAAAATTGTTAGATATTTTAATATTAAATCATATATCATCTGTAAAAATTAAGTTATATATGTATTTAATTTGGACAAATCAGTATAGACAGGCATATAAAACATACATAATGTATACTAAATACAAATATGTAAATTGTTTGTAAATGTTTACTACGATAAGTAAAAAACTAATTATTTTTTGCTTTTCGTTGATTAATTTTTGATGTTTCGTATCATTTCCTCCAAACGTTTGTTTTTTTTTAAATTATATTTCATGCAACACACCAAAACATAATCAATGGATCCTCTTCCTTTTCAAGGTTATGTATTTAAATTTTATATACCTAAACGACAAGAAATATTCGATCGTGCACACATTATTTTAAATAGTATGTATAGTATATACGATTACATATTTACATACCTAATAAATACATGCGTTTTAATTTTCATTTCATTCTGCTTTATTAAATATTAATCATACACTAAGAGCAAGGATACTTTCAAACGAAAATAATAAATAAGTTGAATTTGCTATTTTTCCGTTTGTTTTTTTTTGCCTACAGCGAACACCACCATAATGATTTTCATATTATAATAAAAATTAAAAGGCAATTTTGAAGAATAATTTGGGTGTTATACTGTACAAACAAATTAATATTTTTTATTTGTACGTTCGCGTATAGAAAAAATATATTGAGCGAGAAATATGTGTATGAATGTATATTGAGCAAATAGACCAAAATAGGGGTTGAGTTTTAGGTAAACATTTCTATAAATAACCGCTAAAGATATTTTTCCATTTGTAACGACATCGTGAATTGGATTTAACAATGAATTTTCCTTCCGTTTAGATCCTGATTGTGGTTTATTTCTTTATGGTTTAACTTTTCGATTCATTTTTACAATCATGTTTCCGTATACCGGTTAGTTACTCTTCGCTATGTATTATTTGCAATCATAGAAATAGATCATATAGAATGGATGTAATGAGCTGTCAAGTGAGTCAAATTCGGAAGGTAAAAGAGAAAGCATATAAATTAACAGGGTCGTATTTAGAATTTTTTTCGACCGAATGGAATGAAGTTAGGAAGTTAAAATTAAAAAATTATTTAAATTTAAATAAATTTTTATTTCTTTAATAAAAGTACATTAATTATTTTTATTTAAATATAATATTATGTATATAAAAATTAGTAATTATAAAACCACTACGCTTATTTATTTCACATCCCTTTAAAATGTAATAAAGAAACAAACTTGTTTCTTTTTGTTAATTTATATGACCTTTGGTTACAAAAATAATTCAACCGGATATCATAATATTTTTCTATGATAGAATGCTCTAACAATTTAACGTGTTCTTGAGAATGACTATATTGATCTTCATCATTGAAAACATTCTTATTAGGTAAGTATTAACACTTATTAGGTTGTGAAGAACGTTATAACAAATTTATTTAAACAATTTAGAACTAGATTGTAGTTGCGTTATGTTTTTGTACTCCGCAATAGCCAATTCCCGTTTTAATACTGCTTCGGAATATTTACAAATTTACTGACGGCGAAGGAGTTAAAAGACCACCCCTATTTTGTAAATTGATTAGCGATTTATAAGAATTACATTGTTGTGTTGTATTAATTTGTAACACTCCTCACAATTCAATTTTCTAAATAAATATCGGACTATAATTCCCCCATTAATTGAAAATTCACTTAGTATAATTGGGTATCCAAAAAAATTTTCGTCATACATATTAGATTCGTCTACTTTAGAAATTTCTTGGTCAATTGAAATATCATCTGATGAGGCTTCAACCATTGTTTTTTCAATTCTCCATATTTTGGTAAACTAAAAACAAATGTTTACATTATAATTTCTGTAAAAAATTGTATTTACAATACATATTACAAAATAAAAATAAATTATGAAAAGAAAATCACATAGCACATGAAACAATCAACACCATCTTTTCGGACCATAGTATGTAATACGAAAAATGCGGTACTGGTAAAAACATTTGTTTACAAAATTATAAAAACCAACGCCAACGAACAAAATTGTTTTCTTATTTTTTCTTATTTATAACTTAAATTAAGGATAATTTTACCACAAATCATTTTTTTCTTAACATAATTTACATTTTATTTTATATAAACACTTACTGATGGCACGAAATTCCTTATTGAAATTTATTAGGCGTATTTTTGTAGTTTTTCACAAAACACGTCATTTTATTAAGAGATTCTAATTTTTATTGTCAAATGATGCACTACGCACTATCCACTAATTATTTTATAAAATTTTAATAATTTTTTTGATTATTTTAATTAATATTTTCAAGATTTTTTAAGAGCACAAAATTAAACGCGTCATTTTAAACAAAAACCAAAACTTGTTTGACTGGTTTTTATTTTGAGATATGAGACCACCATATGCATTTTTTATATAACCATCCTGCTCTGGCTTGTGACACATGAAATAGCAAATTTTATATGGGAAAATTTTACATTCATTCTATAGTATATAATTCTATGTTTGCAATTCATTCGTATGATCATTTTCGTTCATCGAGACGAGTAATCATGTTGTGTATACGGAGAGTTTTTGTTGGAATAGATCATCAGATGTTGAATGTATTGTATGATTGGCTTGTGTGAGTTTCTGGTAAATTTTAAACTCACGTTTGTTGTTGTTGTAACCGTGATATTCAAAAAATATATGCTTTTGTTTGTTTCCTCTTCTAAGGGGAATTTTATTTTAGAATGGATGCTGTTCATATAATTATCTAGAATTTTTAAATGTCGTGGTGTGTTGCTGTTTAGAATGCAGTTTTGCTCAAAATTTTGCATATACTCTGCATATATTAGAGATCCAATCTGGACTCAGTCAACTTAGAGTTGACATTGAAATGGAAGTTATCTTTTTTATTAATTATTATAACCACACATTTCTATTTTAGTTTCAAGCTTATAACGTAATTTTTCTATTAAGAATTTATTTTCTTTTTCAGGCGAATTTCGATAAAGTTAAAAAGCGACAGTTCAACCAAAATAATGGTTTCAACAAGATTAATGGCAATTACCACAGCACCTGGCATCAGTGAACTGAATTTGTTGAGAACATCACCGAATAATTCTGATGTTAGTTTATCAGGACCGATTATATTACAACAAACTTCAGCATCATCATTATCATTAGGAAACAGTACATTTTCAACCATACTAAATACAATGGTATCAAATCGGCAAAGCGCTAGCGTAACCGCACCAATGGTTATTTCTAATAACAGAGATGGTGGAAATGATATTGTGGCATTTCGAGGGCACGGTATAGAGCTACTTGATCTGCCTGTAGAAATTTTGGATAAAATATTTGGATATGTGGGATATAAAAAAACAGCACAACTAAGAGTGGTTAGTAATTTCATTTTTTACATTCTATGTTTATTCTTGACGCATCGTAAGTTTTACTGCCAAGTTCGTATGACCTTATACTCACGGTTGTGGTGTTTTGTCACACATGCTTGCATTAATTTAATTAACCGGGATAGTCGGCTGGGAAGGTTCGTGCATATTATAGCTATAAATACTCTAAAAGAAATTGATGATAAGTACCATAGTAAAATTGCGCAAGAACAACTCGCAACTTAATGTCCCGTCCTAAAATAATTTCAATGGAAAATCAGAAGAAATCGCTCTAATCACTTATCTGGTTTTGATGGAACATAGTTTCTAAATATTTTATGATTTTGTTTTTTCAGTGGATAAGTGTATTACTTTAGTGATTTAACATACAAAATTATGATATTCTTGTAAAAATTAAATGTTTATTAAATAAGAGCGTAGAATAAACTAAAACAAAATTTCATTTACCTTGCTAGTGCTGCACTCTTAAGGTTTATCCCATTCTTTGATACCAATTTATCTTATACATAGAACACAATTGTATTTATAATTCCGACATACATTAGTGCTAAAATTAGTACCCCTCCTCCCCTTATTGTAGGTGGGGCGTGGGTAACTTTGAAATTAAAATAGGAACCCCTATTTTTTATTGCAGATTCGGGGTCTACGGCTTAAAGTACGTAGGATTTCTTTAAAATATTTGTTTCGATTCATGATAGATGGCGCTGTAATGACGATATTAATTTTTTTTCGATTTCTCCTACTGAGACCCTTGCATACGATTCTGCAATACGTTTGAATGAAAATTAACACGTTTTCAATGTAAATACTCGAAATTAGTCTTAAACAACCATGTAAATCAAGCACCATAGTACGTGAGAGGCGAGATGACTCACGTTAATCAAGCACCCCGAAGGAAACAGAAAACTACTACTTCCACGTCGTTGTTCCTGGGTTACGCTGAAAGTAGTTTATTCACCAGCCAATTACATTTCTACAGGTAACAATTTCCCAATTATTCAGATATTTTTAAAACAAAATACAATAAAAAATTATTTATTTGAAAGCAGATTTAATGACATGTTCCTGGGTTACGTTAATAATAGTTTCTTGACAAGCCATTTTTCAGTAATTAAACATTTAAGAAATACAATTTGTTTAAAACTAATTTGGAGTATTTACATTGAAAACGTGTTAATTTTATTATATATTATATATATAATGTATATAATATAATTATATAATACTTTTAACACTATGCGCCGTAGGTACTTGGCGAAACATACTAACACTTAATAAACACATTACTTGTTTATTATTTCGCAAAAAAAAAAAAAAATTGAATGATTTAATTAAAAAATTTGTTCAAAAAGTTTAAAAATTACTCGATCAATTTCGACTTGTTAGGTCATCACCAGGAGTATCTACTACAGAGTAGATACTCCTGATGATGGCCTAACAAGTCGAAATCGATCGAGTAATTTTTAAACTTTTTGAACAAATTTTTAAATTAAAATATTCAAAAAACAATTTTATTTTTTGCGAAATAATAAACAAATGATACAATGTGTTTATTAAGTATAATTATATAATGTTAAACTACAGAGAAATAAATCACAATCGGTGACCGAAACGGAAGGAAAATTCATTGTTAAATCAAATTCACGATGTCGCTACAAATGGAAAATTATCTCTAGCGGTTGCTTATAGATATGTTTAGCTAAAACTCAAACCCTATTTTGATCTAGTTGCTCAATTGCTCACTTCTCGCTCAATATATTTTTTCTATACGCGTACGGATGTGTATAGTGAACGAAGGAATAAACCAAATAAAATAGCTACGATCAATTTTTTTATGTGTATGTTTATTCATTAGTTTTGTTGTTGGTTTCTGTAAGATGATTTAATAAATGTTTGTACGATTACATGTACGTGTATTTTTATCACAACGTAAAGCCTTATATTTACCAAGGACTAGTTTGCAGACGTGTCATTAAATTCACTTGGTGTTGGGAATATTATTTCATTTCCACATTATAGTTTTGATTATATTTTAGATTAACAATTTGTTTTGCTAAGGAAGATAATTTAAGTTTAGGTTTTATTTGTTTAATTGGCCATGTAGAGAACTTCATACGTAAACGAAGAAAGTATTTATTATATAAACATTATTATTAGTAATTTAAAGTTACTAAATAGTGAAATTGAAACTAATAACCAAAAATTAAAACGTAGTTCATATCATATAAGGAACTAATGAAAATGTATAATATTACAATTTTATTACTGAAGGTAACTATCGGCTATACTTAGGCGGTTACAAACGTCCTGTCCCATCTAATTAGCCTATTCAATCCTTCGGTTTTGTTCTGTGTAAAAAGGGTGTGTCTGACGAAATTTGGGAGACCCGGTGTAAAAATAAGGTCATAAATTGAAAATCAATCAATCAGTTTATTTAATTCATTATTCAATACATTGAATAGATATTATTATCTACTTCTTGCTACTCCCTTCCTGCTACTTCTTTATATTGAAACGAAGAATTGAACAACTGCGCATAAAACAGTGTTTCCTAACGCGGGCCATACAAACCCCCCCCCCCCCCCCCAGGAAGGCATACAATATATTTGAGGAGCCATGGGCTAAATTCATAAATTAGTGGGCCTTGGACTTAAACAGGCCATGCAAATTTTGCCATGAACGTTTTATTAATTACTACCATAAATATGAAATTAAGATATAAAAAATAAGGTTGGGAAACACTGGCATAGACGATTGATCATTTTTATATTTTATAAATTGTATTCAAGAACAATTGTATTCAATTTTTCAAATTACTCAGAGATAACCCTTAAGTATATACATACATATTTATAGATGTATAAAAAAATTTAAATAGTATCTCTCTATCCCATTCTAGGCCGCGTGTATGGGACGTCAAAATTCACTAACGTAATAGCACAAAAGTTAAATTATATGAAACTATATTCGAATTTGTAAAGTTGGAGGAGTCGATGCATTAGATCAAGACCGTTTTGAAGATTTTAACATAAATGTTAATTTGTCTACAAATTTTTTTATTAATTTACAATTTACATAAGTGATTGTGCGTTCTGTTATGGAAAATCTAAAGATGGTTACTTTTTTAACAATAAGTATTTAAATTAAATGATGTATATAATGTAAATCAAGTATATAATGATAATATATAATAGTATAAAAATAAACATAATTGCATACAGGGCTTTACAATATTACCTATTTAGGAGCGCTATACAACAGTTCAATTATTAACAGTGTAATTATACTATGAATGAAATTATTAAGAAATCTTTTCAAAAAAACTAAAATTTCCAGGATCTCAGGCCTATCTAAATTGTTATGTGTTATTCCAATAAAAAGGGTTGGGCTCATCTGAGGATTTTCTTGATATCGTATAGTAGTATAGTATTTATATAATATTGCGAATGGAATTGCTAACACAATATAGCAATTACCATAAATCTCAGAAATGTTAAGGACATATCCACTAGATATAGATCCACATATAGATAGGGGACAACTCAGATCTATCTTAAAAGATATGTATTATTACAGTAAAACGGATTGCTCATTGGCAAATTTCTAGATATCGTATAATAATATATAACATTCCGAATGCGGTGGCTTACATATTATTAGCAATGAATCGATATATTGATTTCGAAACTTTTGATGTATCTTAGTCTCCATAATTGCCGCAGCTGAAAATACAATTGGAAGAAGACAACCAAGAACACACAATGATTGGTTCGATGATCAATGCCATTAACTCCGAAAGCTGTGTAAAAAACGGGTTGCTCGTAACAATAGGTGCACCAAATACCTCTGAGAAAATAATGGCGATTATTTGAAGACCTGCAACGAAAACTGGTTCCAAACGGAAACTTCACAGATTGTTTTACTAACGCTAGAAATTTGACTAGACTTTCATTGAAGATCCACAGCCATTAAAACACGAATGGCGAGCTAAGAATGAACGTGGCTGATGTTCTCTCAGTATGGCAAACCTACTTTCAAAATCGTCTCAAATGTGAAAATTTCATTGACAGCTCTGGTAAACATTGTCTACAATTTGCTGGCTAATGTTATACTCGCCGAAAATATCGTCAATGACTCTCAATGTGGTTTTCACCTCGACCGATCAGCCACTTATCAGTGTTTCACGCTAAACTTAATCTTGGAGACATATTGAAATACAACATAACCATTCACCAACTCTACATAGACTTTCAACAGGCATATGAGAGCATCAGTCGCGAAAATCTCTTGTCCGTCCTCATATATCTTCTATCTAAATATAGTAGTGGTTATGCTTATACATCTCAGATATTATTGTTACTTAGTATGATGTGTGAGCTATTCCATAGGGCTGAGCCGCGTACACGCGGCTATGCTTAGACATCCCTGAAATTTATAATAATTAGTATAATCTGTGAGCAATTCCATTCGCAATATTATATGAAACTATACTATATCTATGCAATTCTCAGGAGAGCGCAACCGTTTGTACAGTGTCCTCTGTGCATATCTACTATTGGTTATGCTTAGAAATCTCTCAGATTTTTGATTATTAGTATGATGTATGAGTAATTCTTTTCGCAATATTCATATTACACGATGCCTAGAAACTACTCAGACGAACTTAAACCTTTTTATAGGAATAACACATACCAAATTAGATAGGCCTGATTGTCCTCTATCCGTATATACTAAAGGGTATGTTTAGACCATCAAGTTTCTTGGAGAGCAAAAAGTTCCAACCAATACTCGCTTGTTAGAGACTGCAAATACTACGTGTCAGCTCTAAATAACTTGTGCGGATTCTTAAGAGATAGTCCTATTATATTAAGGCAGCAACGGAACTTTTTTGTTGACATTATTTGAAAAAGCTTGGTGTTTTCAGAGGTATGAGTGGACCACCTTGCGGTCCAATTTGAATCGCCTGCCACGATAAGTTTCGGATAATATAGGGTATTATGATTTTTATTAAGAGTATGATGCTCGTGAAATTTGTTCCAGTTGAACTGTCCACTAAACATTGTTAAATAGTAAATAAAATCAGCACATATATATGAGATCTCAAAATCTACCAACCAAATATGTTGAGAAGTTCAGTTAGAAATGGAATTAAACACATATTAGGTGTATGAGTTAATTTTTACTGGTTTTTAAGCAAATTTATTTTATATCAAAAAATAGACAACAACGAATTTTTCTTAGAAATATTGAAACATTTCCTTTTCCTTCCATTTTTTTCCTTGTTGGAATTCGTATAGAATGCAATGCCGAATGTTTATCAGTTGCCATCGTAAACTCTGCTATTCTGAGAGATTATGTAACTCACACTCACGTAGACTTGTCGTTCGTTGTTGTGAAACCTTGCGTCCGATCTTGTAAAAACCACAATACCGTGAAAATATTCCGTGAATATTTTATTTTTATTTCAAAATTGCAGTGTACTTTTAATGTGAACTTGTAAATTGATTGACCACTACGAACTACGAAATATTTATTTATTGTAATTGGAAAATTATATAGGGTGGATTTTACGCTTAGGGTTAGCAGTTTAAAAATGGAACTGCAAAGATATCGTGTATACTCATAATTATATATACTACAACCGGCACCGAAATATTATTATTAATATTTTATTTAATATATTATTTTAAATTGTATATACCTTAAACGACACGAAATATTCGATCGTGCACACATATTATTTTAAATATATGCGAGTACATATGTACATACATAATAAATACAAGCGTTTTAGTTTTCATTTCATTCTGCTTGATTAAATATACATCATACAATAAGAGAAAGGATACTTTCAAACGAAAATAATAAATAAGTTGAATTTGTTATTTTTCCGTTTTTTTTTGCCTACAGCGAACACAACCATAATGATTTTTATATTATAATATTAATAAACATTAAAAGCCAATTTTGTAGAATAATTTGGCTGTGATATAGTGTACTATATATATTGTATTAATATTTTGTATATGTCCGTTCGCGTATAGAAAAAATATATTGAGCGAGAAATATGTGTATGAATGTATATTGAGCAAATAGACCAAAATAGGGGTTGAGTGCTAAACATTACTATAAACAACCGCTAGAAATATTTTTCCATTTGTAACGACATCGTGAATTTGATTAACAATGAATTTTCCTTCTGTTAAATCTCTAATGTGATGTATTTCTCTGTGCTATTACATTTCTAAATTTTACATTGGTCTTATGTACTAAGGTTATTCATAAATTTTGATTCCTCCTTTCTGTCTTTTTATTATTAACTCGTAAATTCTATTGGTTTTGGTGTTAATTTTGTCGTTACCTAAATTTTTGTTGTGTTTTCTTTATATATTTCAAGATTTCAAGTTCTTCGAGTCTGTCTAATTGTTGTCGTTTTCTTATTTTATGTAAGATTGTTAAGTTTGTATTTATGTTAGTGTATTTGAGATTTTCGTTTTTAATATTTAATACAAAATTTGATTTCGGTTCTGTTTTTGTTATGTCGTTGATATGTTCTTTGCACCTTTCTGGAAAGATTCTATCGTCACGTGTTAGTTTGTATACTCCTGCGTCTATTTTTGGGGTGCTTCTTTAAATTTTATCTAATTTATTACTGTTTTTGTAGGTATACATGACAGTATCCAAATTTTTTGAAAGTTTTTTCTATTGTTTTGTGAGTCATTTTATTGTATCCTACGCTTATGAATTTTTTGTCTGCTTTGGTGTCGGTATTTTGTAATGTGGGTAAGTTTTGTTGGTGTTTCTTTTGCTATGTGTTTTTCATTTATTTTTTCAATAAATGTTGGCTTGAATTCGTTTTTGTTAGCTTTATATTTCTGATTCTGAGTTCCATTTCATAATCATTTTTAGTCATTGGTACAATATTCATTCAGTTTATCATGTGGGTGAAAGCTGATATTCTATATTGATAAGGATGTTGAGATTAGTTAATTATTGTATGATCTGTTTGTGTATCGAAATATATCGAATCCTAGCCCACCTCTACAAACTAAATTGGAGAATTCATTCATTCATTATGGCCGAATCTCAAAATTTCGTCCAAATTCAGCTTCGCACGCCGAATTTGACCGAATTTGGTTGAGGATTGGTAAGTTCATTGAAAATGGCATAAATATGTCCTATGCAGTATAATTGAACTTGCTAATCAATCAAATAGTCTTTGGTGACCAAATTAGTAAGGTATATGCAATTTTTGCGAAATAAGTTAAATTTTTTTGAAATATGCAATGCGATAGTTAATCTGGCATTGAATAACATTAATAATTTTGCAGAAATCGTTGCCTTTGTCTCACTTCTATTTTGCAACTTTTTTTGCTATTTCGTGGGTGGCCCAATTCAAGGGTTAAATACTAATGGATTTTAGAGTAAAATAACTATATGGTTTCAGTAAATTCTATTGTCAGTTTGTAACGATTTGTAATGGTCACCCGGTTGGGATTAATTTTTTTTTAAAATAAAAATCGGTTGAAGAATAAGATTTGTTTTTGTTGTAGGTAGGGTAATAAATGTGATTTTGTTTTGGCAATAAACATAAAAATATCGAGAATAAAAAAAATTTTGTTGGATAGATATCGGTAGTCATTCGATCTCAGTTAATCAAGTAAAAATTATCTTCTAAATTCGTTTATAAAATTGTAAAATAATGAATAGTATAGTTAGAGTAAATAAAAGAAAAGATTATTTAAGTTAGAGTATCCGTGCTTTGGGAAAATTTTAAGTTTTAAATTAAAAATGGATACACTCAAGTGATAACAATAGTAGTGTTAAGATTAAGGTGAACTGTAAGATTTAGTACAAAATTACCTAACTGTGTTACTTTACAACCAAAATTAAATAAATCCGGAGGCTTGTGTACATACATATAAAAAAACTGTTCAGAAAAGTAAGCCTGCCGCATGTTTGTATAATGTGACTCGTGCATGATAAAACCGTTCATTTATGTTAATTTGATGTACAGTACGTGCTCGAAAAGTTCAATCGGGGCGAAAAAAAAAACCAATAAAACCCGTGTGCTCGAATAACCAGAATCAGAATCAAAAACAATAATAATAACAATAAACAATAATAAATATAATACGTTTAATATAATATGTTAGAAAAGCTGAATACGAAAATTTAATATTGGATGTTAACACTAACAACTTAATAATGATGAATCATAATTAAACGATAGTTAAACGATAATTATTACGGAACCACCGTAAAATAAGCGATATAATACATGGATGCTACCTACTACGTTTCTTCAATATCTGCCATCGGATCCGCAACGCAACGTTGAATGATTTTGCCCGCTTGTAAGTTAATAGTTTAGTTAAGTTTATTTAGTTTAGAAAAACAATTCATACCAATGAAATTTAATAATTTTTTTTTCCAATTATATTAATAAAATCATCAGTTAAAATTTTTAGAATATAGTTTTCTTTATTTATTTTATTTAAATTTATTTTTGAGAATGATTGGCTGAGAGGTGAAAAGTGTTTCTAGTGATGAGGGTGCCGGATAAAAGTGCTATAGTTTCGAGTAAATTTTTTTTTTGTGTTTTTGTTAATTTTTTGTTTGTATACAATGGCCACACGCGTGAGTAATGGAACCCCCCTGATTCCGGAAGAAGCTATCCAACATTTTTCTTGTTATCACGCGTTGCCCAACGAAAATACAAGCCATTGTTACAAGTTGTGGAGTTGCAGAAGATTAAATTAATAAATGTTTATGTTATTTAGGAAGCCGGAAAATATTAATTTAGAATTAAATTATAGGAATCTCTAGGATGCTTGTGAAATAATAATATTTCTTTGAAATATTAGTTGCTGATTGTGTAGACTAGAATTGTGTTGTCATTGTGTTACTAACTATCGACTTTACCTAGGGGTCTGTAACCAGGCTGATTCAATCAATCAATTTTGCTTAGGAAGCCAATAAGTGTTAATGTAGAATTACATTTCAGGAAATTTCCAGATGTACGTGAGAATATGTATTAATTAATTAATTAATTAATAATAATATGTATTTTTTCTCAGGTTGCTGATTTAGAGAAGCAATTGTTGAAGACCAATACCATCGTTATCCCAATACCATCGTTAGGAATCGTTCCGCCAAAAAAAACATATATATTTTTCCTATCCTTCCTATTGTTATGTGTAAACAGGCTGTAGGAATAGGCCCGGCGTTATCCGGGACACTTGTCCAGTACTTGGTTCTACAGTCCAATCAATCAATCAATCAATTCATAGCAAAAACAACAAATACAAAAATAATATAATTTACTGGCATAGATATGTAGATGACGTAATTCTATTATTTAACGGCACCAATATACAGCTATAAATTATAACCCACTATAAAATTTACCTTAGAAACAGAAAATAATAAACAAATTAACTTTATGGACCTCACAATTAACAATGACTATTCAAAATGCGCATTTAAAATATATAGAAACACAAACAGATCATACAATAAATAACTAATTAGATCAAATTTAAATTAGATAAAATAAATTAGATAAAATTTAAAGAAGAACCCAAAAATAGACGCAGGAGCATACAAACTAACAAACTAACACGTGACGATAGAATCTTTCCAGAAAGGTGCAAAGAACATATCAACGACATAACAAAAACAGAACCGAAATCAAATTTTGTATTACATATTAAAAACGAAAATCTCAAATACACTAACATAAATACAAACTTAACAATCTTACATAAAATAAGAAAAGGACAACAATTAGACAGACTCGAAGAACTTGAAATCTTGAAATATATAAAGAAAAACACAACAAAAATTTAGGTAACGACAAAATTAACACCAAAACCAATAGAATTTACGAGTTAATAATAAAAAGACAGAAAGGAGGAATCAAAATGTACGAATAACCTTAGTACATAAGACCAATGTAAAATTTAGAAATGTAAACAATCAGATCAATGAAACAATCAGAGATTTAACGGAAGGAAAATTCATTGTTAAATCAAATTCACGATGTCGTTACAAATGGAAAAATATCTCTAGCGGTTGTTTATATAAATGTTTAGCTGAAACTCAACCCCTATTTTGGTCTATTTGCTCAATATACATTCATACACATATTTCTCGCTCAATATATTTTTTCTATACGCGAACGGACATATACAAAATATTAATACAATATATATAGTACACTATATCACAGCCAAATTATTCTACAAAATTGGCTTTTAATGTTTATTAATATTATAATATAAAAATCATTATGGTGGTGTTCGCTGTATGCAAAAACAACGGAAAAATAACAAATTTAACTTATTTATTATTTTCGTTTGAAAGTATTCTTTCTCTTATTGTATGATTTATATTTAATCAAGCAGAATGAAATGAAAACTAAAACGCATGTATTTATTATGTATGTACATATGTGCTCGCATATATTTAAAATAATATGTGTGCACGATCGAATATTTCGTGTCGTTTAAGGTATATACAATTTAAATACGTAACCTTGAAAAGGAAAATAATCTATTTTATTTGTATGTAGCTACATTGATTATGTTTTTGGTGTGCTGCATGAAATATAATTTAAAAGAAACAAATGTTTGGAGGAAATGATACGAACCCTCAAAAATTTATCAACGAAAAGGAAACAAATAATTAGTTTTTAGTTATCGTAGTAAACATTTACAATACAAGGTGTCCCAGATTGAATGGATAAGCCTGAAGCACCTTATAGTAGAGCTATTGGGCGCTCAAAATAAAATTCAAAAAAAATTTATCCCAAGTAGTACCTAAGAATTTTTTTTTTTTTAAAATGTCAATTTTCCACATTAATTTACGTTTCCGATCACCACGGCTACAAATAAATTAAATCCAACGGTTTTTTGGTGTTATAATATTCTTAATGGTAGTCCATTACTACTAATAGATGTGCAGTAAATAGTATGAGTAGCTGTTGCACTTTTTTTTGAAGAAAAAAATCTAAACTTTAATTTTCAGCATGAAATGTGGTAAATATTTTTTTTTAAAAAAGTTTGAGCGTCTTTGGTGAAAAAAATGCGTGTTTAATGCAGATTGTAAAATGGTATAATATATCTTTTTATGTAATGTAGATACGAGGTTATTGCTATTAGTATGCAGAAGGAATAAATTCGATCAAATAACAAATTAGAAAGGTGAATATTTATGGTTAACAAATAAATAAAAAAAATTTTACAGTACCGTTATTTTCGAAGTTATGGCAAGATATATGTGCGCACGGCTTTCTGCCGCTAGAGGGCGCAGCTACCAAAACGGTAATACTATTTATACAGGGTTTGAAAGGTAGAGGTTCAGCCTTTTAAACAAGATATAAATCATATTTGCACTGCATCTAGTTTCGCTGCTACATGACTTGAAGTTGAAAAATATCAAAATTTTCTTTTTTTTCGTTGTGAATGTGAATCAAATTTAGGGAAAAGTGCGTCTATATGCTATTCCTAGGAATAAATTTGATCACAATTAAGTAGAGCTTCAAATGAGTCTAAAAGCAAAACTTTATGTTACATAACTTGAGCATCAGAGGATTTTAAAAATTAAAACGTTATTTTTTTGTTCAGTTTTATTATACATTACAAGTTTATTGTTTGTTTATTGTTTAAAGTTAGAAGAAAAGAGAATTTCTCGGTCCTGCACTAATTTTATGACTTTAAAACACAATAATACAATACTTGAAATGTAGCTTTAGTCATGTAGCAGCCAAACTAGATGCAGTGCAAATATGATTTATAGCTTGTTTAAAAGGCTGAACCTCTACCTTTCAAACCCTATATAAATAGTATTAAGATTTTGGTAGATGCACCCTCTAGTGGCAAAACGCCATGCGCACATATATGTTGCCATAACTTCGAAAATAACGTTAACTTTGAATTTTGTTTTATTTATTTGCTAACCATAAATATTCACCTTTCTAACGTAGTAAAAACGAAACCAATATCTTTTACAGAATGGAAAATACAACAGTTTATGTATAGACACAATATTAAGAGTGCGAAAGATGTCAAAACTGACATATCGAATAACGGAAATTTCGAATGTCAAAATAAAAAACAAAAAACACTTTTGCATGCCAATATTATATAAGGAACACGAAAAAGAACAAAAAATTAAAATCTAAGAGACAAATTTTGAAAATTGCAAAAAATTCCCTGAAATATAATGGAATGACCCATATAAATATATAATAAAATAAAATAGAGAGTTCAATGTACAATATTTATGCTGGATCGAGGCTTATGAGGTAGTTGAGCTGGTCCCCTTTTTTAATGTTCCCTTGTTAATGTGGAAATTGAGAAATATACTTCTGATTTTTCTGTGAAGTATAAATATTATTATTAGTACAATAATTATAATGATAATGGATGTCACTCCATATGAATATTGGATTATTCTTGAATTTCTGTGTTCCAAATAAATTTTGTGTAAATTTTTAATTGTTTGTGTGGTAATTAACGGTAGATCCAATAGCTCTGCCATTGTTGTATTAACAGCAATATTAACCATTGGTTGAATTATTGTTGTTTTTTGTCGGTGGACAATTTTTGTTTTTATATATCTCCTGCTTTGGATGCTGATGGAGCATTGATCAAATTTAATTAATTTGATTCTCGTAACTTTGGCTTCTTGATGTGTTGAGCAGGTTGTTGTAATCATCGTTCCTTCAGATGACGAGATGTAGACATAACCTGGTTCTATTTGCGTAATTTCTTCCTTTGGTCTTTCTTCTTGAGTGTCACAACTTGTGTTTTTATCATTTATTAACTCTGGTATACAATGATCTTTTATTTCGTGAATTTGTTGTTTCTCGCAGATGAAAACTTTATCCAATTAAATTATATGATCGTCGATACCAAATGTCCTACATTTGGTATCGACGATCATATAATTTACGGTATTGGAAATAATATAATTGTAATTTTTGATAATTATTTGGTTGTTAATATGATATGTGAGGATTTTGTATAGGTAATATGGAGTGGATTCGTTAGTAAATTTAGGAATTTCCACTATTACTACTATATCTGTATTATTATAGTAAGCTTTTATACCTAAAAGGTTATACATTTTTCTTCTGAATGAAATTTGATATTATCCTTATAAAGTTCTGTGGTAACATATTCCATTTCAGAGTTGTCCAAGATATGCCTGGATATCACGTTAATTTTCGCAAAAGTTAAAATTTCGTGTATATCGGTGACTTGATCTTGTAAAATTCCAATAGTGTCCTCTATTCCTTTAAAAATTCCGTTAAAATACCTTGCTTGAGACACTGCTTTTTCAGTATTTCTAGCGTAACTAGTCCATGCCTGAACTTCACTGGTAACCTTGTTAACTTGATTAATTACGTTCTCATTTTGGTTGATTAGTTCCTGGTTTATTTTTATTTGTTCATTAAATTTCTCTAACACCTCGTATTGTCCGTCGTCTAGTTTTTGGATTGACTTTTTTATTTCGACGTAGTCGTTGTCATTCAAATTTCCAGTAATGGCTTTAATGAATGACCCTAGTGGGTTAAACAATACTCTTTTTTGACGATGCCTATACGTGTTAGGCATAATGTCGTACATGGAATGTTCCAGTTTTTTTAGTTTACGCAACGAGATTTCCAATGAAATTTCGTTTTGAATTTTCAAGTAGTTCAGCATTTCGGCAGTTTTTCTCAATGTTGCGTTTATGCTTTTAACATTGGTCGAAATATCGTCCCGGTTGATCAGATGAACTAGTTTAGAGTATCCTTCGATAACTGTTGCATTACTCAATTGTAATGCCAACACTCCTTTCCCTTGGGATAAATCAAAGTATTCAAATGTTTGGGCTGATAATTCCATGATCGGCCTGAAATGATAATTTTCATTTCAATTAGAATTACTTTGTAAAAATAGGGGTTATTGAGTGTTTCCACAATCTGAACTTGGTCCACGTTGTGTGGTTTCAATGAAAGGTTCCTGTATTGAATTTTTCTTTATTTTTCGGATTCGTCTCTTATGGACCTTCCGCTTATTGGACTGTAACGTTGCATCACCGTCGGATATGACTATGTGCTGAATCTACTTTGGAACGAGTTGATCTCTTGTCGTCGTTTTCTCGTATATTGTTTGTCCTGGAGAAAATTCAATAGGATCGTTTTTGTTTTAGCTTCTGAAATAGTTGTTGCAATTTGGCAGAAGTTGCTTCGTAATTCCTGAAGGTATTGGTCTAGAGTTTTTTGACTTTCCTTCTCTGGAATATTTGTGATAGCGATGTGTCCTCGATGTAGCCCAAAGGGTGTTATACCCGTGGATCAGTGAATAGATGAGTTATATGCAAATGTTGCTTCCTCCATCAATTCCGAAATTGGTATTTTGTCATTTTTTTGAGCTAATATTCGAGTGAGCTCCGTTAAGGTGCTATGACATCGTTCTATACTGTTTCCTGTAAAACTTTTCGCTGATGTTTTATGCATTTGTATTCCATAGAACTGCATAAAGTTTCGGAAAGCCTCCCGAGTTAAATTCGGTTGCTGAATCGAGAACAATTTTCTAAGGTATACCCTCTCTAGAGAAGAAGGTTTTAAATTTCTTCATAATTGTTTCTGTTTTTCTGTTCGTTAATTCAAAGATTGAGAGATATTTAGAAAATTTATCAACAATGGTTAGGAAAGTTTTCGACCGAAGTAGGAACGTGTCGCAGTGTAAGGTTTCCATCGGTCCTTTTGGAGTTTCGGAAATTTTAAATTTTTGGTTGCAATTGTTAACTAAATTCGTTTAGTTAACAATTGCAACCAAAAACAAACCGTAACAACTTTATTTTTCAAATTTGAGAAAAAATACTTTTGTTTTATTTTCCCGAAGTTTTCCTGAACACCCCTGTGATAGGGTAGATGAAGATTTTGAATTATTTTCAGTTGCTCATCGCCGTTCACGATGTCTTTTAATAGAACTTTCGATCGAATAACGCGATGGTTATGTTTCGTTCGTAAGTGCTCCTGAAATAATTTAAATGTATTGTCGTCGTTGTATAATCCCGTGACTTTGTTGTCAATATAATTGTTACATATATACTCGATATCCAATAGTTGAAATATATTTTTTCGGAACGTATATTGTTTATATGTTTTGAATTTAATAATAAATTTTTCATTCAACTCCTTTATGTCGTCGTCAACTACAAAGTAAATTTGTCTCTTGAATGTATTTATCGGTGTAAGCGTTTCGATTTGTTTCTCGGGTACTTGTTCTGTTGATACATTAACATTAATGCTAGGTAGATCATGTATAATTTCGTTCAAGTTGATTTCATTACATGTGTATACACTGTTGTTTTTATTGACTTTGCTGTCACAAATTTTATTGACTTTGCTGTCACAAATTTTATTGACTTTGCTGTCACAAATTTTATTGACTTTTTTGTCTAAAGAATAAACATCGATGCTGCCATAGCTATCCGCATTTGAAACAAGTATATTGGTACCGTCTTGTCGATTCTTTAATTCTTTAATTTTTGCAGATAACGAATCTATTGTTTCTGGGAATTGAAGTCGTTTGGTTTCTAACAGTTTGTTTAACTCTAAACGTGATAATGCATCCGCATTAGAGGAACCTTTTTTATACTGTATGTCGTAATCATATTCTTCTAGAGGAAGTCTCCAACGTACTATTTTAGAATTATGATCTTTTGTATTGAATAATCAGATAAGAGGTTTGTGATCAGCTATTATACTAAATTTCCTTCCATATAGATATGGGCAGAAGTATTTAACTGCCCAGACTATTGCCAGTAGTTCTTTTTCAATGGTAGCGTAATTATTTTCCGTCTTGGACAGCGTTCGGGAGGCAAAGCAGATCGGAAGATCTTTACCTATCTCCCCTTGACTTAACACTGCTCCAATGGCGTAATTGCTTGCGTCGGTTGTAAGCAAAAAGGGCAATTCGGAAATTGCAGTATGGGCTCTGTCGTAAGAATTGTTTTACAGCACTCTACACATTGTTTATATTCGTCGTTGATGACAATTTTGGCGTTTTTCGCTAGACAGTTTGTTAATGATTTCGTGATTGTCGCACAAAAAGTTGCAGATTTTTTGAGCCACTACACCGGCAAAGCCACTATAAAAATAAAAATGTTGCCATAAAATATATTCGATCCAAGTATTTTTATGGCAATATTTTCAAAATTAAGAAAAAAAAAATTATTTTATATTTATAAATGTTAAGTATTCATAATAAAAACCGACGTCATAGACAAAAATGTAAATTTCGCATTTGAATTAATTAAAAATAAATTAATAATTTTCCTATAAACAAATTATGGCATTGCTATATATGTTTATTTACCTGCAAAAATTTGCAGAAGAAACCAATTGTCTATATATAAATGCCCCATAACACTTCTTTGAAGTGTTCTTCTTTTAAACTTTCTTAAATTGCTAGAAATTCCGATAATAGAAATATAGTGATATTGAGATATTGATATCTATCAGATAAATTCTATTTATACTTATTGCCGTCGATTCTTGGCGAAAAACACTGAATAACATTTTAAAATGCAATACTTATTTTTTATTTCGCAAACTTAAATAATTTTTTTTCATTTAACTATCTCATACCCAATATCATCGTATTGATAAAGTAATACATTTCAAAATACCAAATTGAACGCACTGCTTAACAATTTACTTAATTCCATACCAGAATGGCATATTTCAGCATATCACACATATTCCCAGTCATCGTATATACCCAATATCATCATAATCGGATAAGAATTATCTCAGTTCTGTCCATGTTGGTTTCTTTCTTTTTAGATACGAAAAACACCACGATAATTTTAGAATCAAAGAACTAGAATGTTTTGAAAATCATTCTTGCTAAAAATCTCTTCTTGCTTAAATCTAATAAGCCATTTTATAATTACGAAAAAGAACAAATTATCGGTGAGCTACGAACTCGTATTAAAAATGCTTCTGCCTTTTTTACGGGAAATATCCCTATTTCATAAATTTATTTCAATTGGTTTAGAAATCGGGCTATAAACTAAATTCATTGTAAATGGTCATCCTCTACCTGTTGTGTACCTAATATTTGCTCCAAAATAAGCAATCGTATCTTCTTATTTTTCTTTTGGATAATTCCAATTAAATAAGATTATGAGTACAAAACAATTAATCTATTTAAGTGAAACTCATGCAATATCCGAATAAATTAAGAAAATTTATCCAATAATTATCTATTTCATGCTGTTAATTATTTGAACATTTTGCGATAGTAAATATTCTATCAAAATTGTAGGTGAATTTTTAATTTCTGTTTTCAAATTATCTCAACTAAAATCATTTTGCAATTATTAAAATGAAATTCCAGTATAAATCTCATCTCTCTCTCTCTACAATTTACCCAACCCATAGTTTTTCTTATTCGCGTTTTTTAGTTCATGTCGAACCGATGTTCAATAAGAATAAATAAACAAAAAAAATCTGATATTTATACAATTAATGTCATTAATGTCATTGGACATGCATATTTTGTTCAAATAAAACAATGATATTGAATTATTTTTATTTTACTTGATCTTTCGTAAATCAATATTGTTCATTCGCCTCTTAATGTTGTGTTGGTTAGTGCATTTCAACATTTGCGTGTTTTTTATTTTATTTTACTAAAATAATACAATTATGCAATTGGAAAACACTAATTGACTTTAATTGTTTGTTGTAATGGCATTTAGAAAAATCAGCGATCGAAATAATAGCGCTATTCCATTGAAAATAACAAGATTTTGTACAAAATTAAAAAGAGACGAAAATAAACCATTTCTATTTGTGAGAATGATATTTCCGATTTTTTTGCTTTTTGTTGAGTTGCTATAATTTTTTTTCCTTGAAAAATATAAAGCTGAGTATTTTTTATGGCAGCAAATATAGAAATCAAAAATAAAAATCCCTCACCCTCATTAATTTATTTTTTGTAAATTTTTATGGTGTATAGGCATACGACGACGTGAGTTTAGAAGTTCAATTTTTTATGATGCCGTGATTTTAGAGAAGAACTTAATAAATAGAATCGTGTGGTGTTAAACTGTACTGTATAGTACATATATGCAGTATGCACCATTGAATTAGATTATATAGAATGAATGTAAGCAACTGTCAAGCGTCACAAATTCAGAGCCGTATTTAACATTTTTTTCGACCGAATGTACTGTACAGTACAACAAATTAATTGTTTTTTCTTTAAATACAATATATTGTAGATTTAAACCGTTGGCTCGTTTACCAACTCGTTTCTTATAAATATTTATCGATTCTCTTTTGTCTGCGACATAAAATAATCATTTTCAAAATGTAACGAGCAAATAATTGAATTTTTACTCATTTTTAAATTTTACATCTTCTACATCGAAGCCAATTGAGTTCAACCATTGCTTTGTTTAATTCCTCACATTAAGCTGATCCTAAAAGAAACAAAATATGTTTTCATATAATTTCTGTAAAAACTAATAATTATGCTATTCAAAAATAAAAGCTATTATGAAATGAAAAGCACATAGTACATAATACATAAAACAATCAACACCATCTTTTCGAACCATAGTAATTTGAAAAATGCGGCACCGGTAATAAAACATGTTTACAAAAAGAAAAAACCCACGCCAACAACCAACATTTTTTCTTATTATTTTTCTGATTTGCAACTTAAATTAAGGATAATTTTACCACAAATCACTTTCTTTTTAACATAATTTACATTTTATTTTACCGGGTGACTGACACGAATTGTTACCAACTTCAGACTGTCATTGCTGTCAAACCAGTGATGACAAAGCGCTCAAATTTATACTAATGACAGTTCATTCCATTGTTTACAAGCGTACAAAAGCATTTTAGTGGGAAATATTCATAAAAAAGTTATCCGCAATGGAATCCAAGCGTAATAGTGTGATTGCTCTATATTTGGTTGAAAACCATAACTGCAGATTGTTAACCAGTTAAAGCATCTGCATGTGAATAAAATGTTTGTGTATCGCACCATAAAGCGTTATAACGATACTGGCAGCACACGAACGGATGCAGCACATATTGAAAGATCATCTTGGACTAAAGGCCTTGAAATTCCATAAAACGCGTGGTCTCACCGATGCTCAAAAAAAGTTAGAATGGAAAGAGCAAAGGAATTGTTACGCTTGCACGAAAGTGGCGATTTGTCGAATCGTTTTCTCCGATGAGTCACCGTTCGTTATTGAGCAATATCTGAACAAGCAAAACAACCGGATTTACTTGTCCGGCCGTTCTACTGAAAACTTGGACCAACGGATCGCCACTCGAATCCAAGCGCCGCCGATGGTGATGGTTTGGGCCGCCGTAATGGCCGAAACCCGTTCACCGCTCGTTTTTTTGGAACGTGGCATGAAGATAAATGCTCAAATTTATCGGGATCATGTGTTCGAGGGAGCGTTGAAGCCTTGGGCACAAAAACAATTCGGTAGCAGAGTCTAGATATTTCAACAGGACTCGACGCGGAGTCATAAAGCGCGCGTCAATCAAGATTGATTGTGAACAACGTTCCGCGGTTCATTTCCACTGCCCAATGGCCACCAAATTCACCAGATACAAATCCGCTAGATTTCTCGGTTTGGGATATTTTGAAGAGCAAGGTTGGGACAAAAAAATACCAGTGTCGATCATCTCAAACAAGCGTTTCGCTGGGGAAAAAATACCCAAAATACCGCAGAGCCACTTTCGTGCTGCATGCAATTGCTTTGTCGGCGTTTGAAGGCCATAATCGCGGGTGGCCAAATCGAAAACTGGTAATGCAATTCGAAAATTTAAATATTTGTGAACATTTTTTACTTTGATTCAATAAAATTCATCAAAAAATAAAAATTCTGTGGCGTTTTGTTTTGCTAACACTTCGTGTCAGCCACCCTGTATATAAACACTTATTGATGGTACGAAATTTCTTCTTGTAATTTTTTAGGCGTAGTTTTGAATTTTCATAATACACTTCACTTTATTAAAAGTTTCTAATTTTTATTACCAAATGATGCACTACACACAATCCACTAACTATTTTATAATATTTTCAAGATTTTTTAAGACATATGAGACATGCATCATAACAATTATATGGGAAAATCTTTACATTCATTCTATAGTATATAATTTTTTGGTATGCACAGCAACACAACAACAATATAAAAAAAAATTAATTTCGATTAAAAGTTTTATTAAATAATAATAATAAAATAAATAATTAAAAATGATAAAATCTAACTTAAGCGGTAGCGATTTAAATAAATATAGGATGCTAATGATTTAATCTCGGCAAAGAATACTTTAACACGCCATTAAATGTATCCAACAATATATCCAATTCAGGATATTTATCCGAAATATTATAAAAGAGATCACGAACTATTTTATAGTATATATCTTTGGTCGGCTGATTAATATTAGTAGAAATAGGAAGGAACTAGGAAGTAATTTAATTTTCTATCTCAAATATCTTTAGTGTTACAGTCCTTATGAATTCCCATACAGATTATTCTCTCGATAAAACCATTTTACAAAATGTTTGCAACAAATAATATGTCATCGGCTGCAATTTCAGTTGTAACATCATTGAATTTGTCTAAACACAGGAAACCCAGCCGTCAAGCAATAGCATAAAATCCATTATGTGTGCGCTTATCTAAAGGTGAAAATAGTAAATCGACTAAATATTGCCATGTACCAAGCCATTGCGAATCGTACATATAGTGGCAAGTTCGTAATATAAGAGTTATATTCAATTTGAATTCGATATGCGAGTTCCACATCATTCGTCCTATTCGGTTCGTGTCTGAAAATAAACAAAATTAATATTTTATTTGAATGTCAAATCAGAATAAATTCGTGACACTTACGTGAATAATTCGTGGGTATTCGTGGGGATCTTTTACTTTCCACAATGAGTTTCCATTCAGCTTCATATTATTGCGCAAAGTTTCCAAATCAGCTAATAAATTCCTAATCATTACTCGGACTTTTTGAAAATTTCTTAAGAAATTCAAATAAAACATGATTTGACGTTGTATATGGTGTGCTCAGTTTCTGTATCAATAAATTGTTCTTCGAAGGCTGTGGTCAGTTGAATTTCATGATTGTTATAAATTTGATTTAATTCTAGTTCGTTGAAAAGATTTTTGTTTAATTTAACATGATCGGCTAATTTATTGTATGTCTGTGCGGTTGCATGATATTCAATTTCTTCCTTTGATTTTAAATCGGGAAACAAAATCTTGGGTGTCAAAACAACATGCGACGATGTTGTATCTTCGGATATGGGAGCAGTAGGCTTGAAATGTATATTATTTACTTTTGGAATATTACTGGGAGCGAAAGTTACATATTTGTCCAAATTAAAGAAACTAAATAAAACAAAACTATTTCCGTCATTTTAAAAATAATATTTTTTTTAAAATAATTTTTAGAATGTAAAATACATCATCAATTATTAAAAATTACGGCTTTTCATTTTAAATAATTTTTAGGTTATGTTTGTATTGCAGTAAAAGAAATCCCCTACATGTTCTACTATAAAATAAAAATTGTGTCTCCGTCACTCTCATGTAGATATTTTATTCTTGTCTCTTTTTAATTTCGTGCAAAATTTTGTGATTTTGAATGGAATAGCGCTAAAACTTCCATTTACAATTATTCGTCATTTTTCTTTGTGATAATCATTTTTTATGGAATTATTTTCTATTCGTCAACCGAGAGTAACAAAACAAAATTTCTGCTTTTGTATTCCATTCAGTGAATGAATAGTGAGCGAATGATAGAAAATAAAAAGATCGATCGTTTGAATAAAAAACAAGACACAAAATTTCATATTTTTGATCGCTAACAAATGAATACTTTAGCGGGATATTAAAAAAATAAAACAAATTAAATTTTTGTTAGTGCATAATGTTGTAGATTATTTTTAAAGATGAAATTTTAATTTTTATAGGGAATTCGTTTTAGAAATTGTGGCACGTTGTTGAATAGAATAATGTTGATCATAAGTTTTAATTATGTAGATAAGGACGAGTAGAATAAATCGAATTTTCTCGTTTCAAAAACGCTCCTCAAAATTTATTATTCGATCTCTACTGAGTAACAAAAAATGTTTAATACTGATCGATTACGAGAGAAGAATAGAATGCAAATGTTGTGTCGCGAATATTCTTTTCCATAGAAATATTTATTCAATCACTTTAATACAGTTACACAAATTTAGCTGCGCTATTCATTTACAAAGGAACAGTGAAAGAAAATAATAGAAAATATCGATTGTTCGAGTTTTTGTTTTCTGTTTTTTTTTTATGTTTTGTAATGAGATATATAGTGGCAAATGCATATGACTTTTTTTTAAGTTTGGTAATTAGTTTCTACACAAAAGGATGTGCTATTGTTATATGTAATAAATTAGCAAATAACTGTAAGTATCTATAAATATGTAACTAGAATTGTTCTAAATGTTTAATAATTTGTAGTACATAGTTGTGTTATATAAGTGATTCTTAATGCTTATTGTTCTAATTTGGTATAGAAATATGAGTGGCAAAAATAAAATTATCCGAAATTATTTCATTTATGATAGTGACAAAAATCAACAAATATGCATTGAATGTATAACAGCTCTATCAGGGGATGTAGTAGCCATTATGATCAGACATATCAAAAGTAAACATAAAAATATATTTTTATTTTCTCATCAAGACTTACAAACCGATTTACCGAAATCGGTTACAATATCTAAAAATTTAAAATCATACAAAATTAAGCATGCTGAGGAAAAATATATCGAAACGCTGTGTTGAATTGATTTCAAAAGTAGGTGTGCCATTGTCTTTTATTTCACATAGCAATTTTAGAAGAATTATAGGACCTGTAATATCGGAAAAGAACTGTTGCGACATGCTAAATGAGCCAAATTTAAAAAATCATCTAAATGAATATGTTAAACAAGTTAGGGATTCAATAAAAGAAGGAGTAAGAGGGAAAATTGTGTCTTTAATGATAGCTTCCGCAACACGATTGGATAGGAGCGTGCTTGAAGTTAATGTGCAATATATTGAAGATGACGAAATCAAGATAAAAACACTTGCAATTAAAGTATTAATACAAAGTCATACATCAATTTATTTAAAAAATGTGATTTTGGAGATTATTAAGAATTACAATATCGAACTTAACCAAGTGCATTGTATTACGTCCGACAATGGAAGAAACATGATAAAAACAACGAAACTAATTAACGATAAGTACGAAGAAGATATGGATAATGAAATTATCAATTTCGAAGAGCAATCAACCTATGTGGACGTAACAGCGATTGAAAATCTTTTATGAACCGAAATGACTAGCAACCCAATTATTAAATGCATTCGCTGTGCTGCACATACATTATAACTAGTAGTAACGGCTATCATTAAATCGTCAGATGTAGAAGATAAATTAAAAGATGTTCGCAAAGTAGCTATAGAATTCAGAAAACCTACTAATTTAGAGGTATTAAAATGCACAAATTTAAAATTGCCTATTCTTAATGTACCTACACGCTGGAATTCTTCGTTCAATATGGCAAAACGCATATTAGAATTAAAAGATTTTATAGAAGACGAACAAAACAACATCAGTAATATGCCTGACTTTCAATTTATTGAATTATTTATTGACTCATTTCAATATGTCGAAACTTAAAACTACAAAGTTCCAAAATAACAATTCAAGACTGTTATAAAATTTGGCTTAAAGTAAAAGTAAATTTGCAAGATAAGCCGGATCAGTATTCAAAACGTATTTTAGGGTATATCGATCGACGGGAGTGTGCATTACTAAATAATTCTGTAAAGTCTGCAGCAATATATTTAGGTCCGAGATTCAACTTTCTTCTGTCTAATGAACAATTATCCGCGGCGAAAAACCATTTAAAACAATTATACAATCACATCACAAAATATTCTGATTACATCTCAATAACGACCAGTTTAGCTGCAAGCAGTTCAACATTTTTTATAGATAGCACACAACTAACCAATAACGATTTTCCACAAACATCAAAACTGGCAAGCTATTTATCAAACATTGAAAATCATCAAATGCAGGAAACCGAGGAATCTCAATTGTTAAAATCATACCGAGAAATCGAAAATTATTCACCGATTAGAATGGACCCAGAAACTAATATTGTACACTATTGAAAATTTCATAAACAAAATTTTCCAATATTATACCAGCTATCAAGGGTTATATTTTCAACGCCAGTCACCCAAGTCAGAAAGAAAGAACATTTTCTGCATTGAAATTTATTCTAAGCGAAAATAGAAATAAATTATCAATTAATCAAACGCTTCATAATTTATTATTAGTAAAATTAAATTTTAATTTTGGTTAACTATTATTTATGTTATGATAGCTAAAATTTTAGCTTTTTTAAAATTAATGATATTTAGTGATAACCTTAAATTATGTTTATAATATAAGATGAACTATTTTGACTGCCTTTTATACAGTACAAGAGTGATTTTTAAAAAATTAAAATTTGAAATATCTGAATTTAATTCTAAAATTTAAAGATGCTTACATATATATTTTTTACAAGTATAACGTTTTTGTTAAAAATATGAAATATTAATAAAAACTGAAATGATCGTTGAGAATTAAACCACAATTTGTTTTAATTTCGCGTGCTAATTTATTTCTTATTTATTTATTTTTAGGTATAACTATTGAAGAAAATCATAAAACTAGACATCATAAATTTACTTTAGAGGTAGATTATTACGCGTTTTCTATTAAAAATAATAATATAGCAAATCTGAAATTACACTTTACAAAATTCGATTTATTCTACTCGTCCTTATCTACATCATTATCCAATTAATACTCATGATCAACATTATTTTATTCAGCAACGCGCTACTATTTCTAAAACTAATTCCCTATAAAAATTAAAATTTCATCTTTAAAAACAATCTATAACATTATGCACTAACAAAAATTAAATTTGTTTTATTTTTATTTTTTTAATAACCAGCTAAAGTATTCATTTGTCAGCGATCAAACAATGAAATTTTGTGTCTTGTTTTCTATTCAAACGATCGATCTTTTTATTTTTCTATCATTCGGTCGCTATTCACTGGATGGAATACAAAAACAAAAATTTTGTTTTGTTACTCTCGGTTGACGAATAGAAAATAATTCCGTTAAAAATGTTTATCACAAAGAAAATGAATATTTGTAAATCGAAAAGATAATTCGATCGCTGCAATTCTAGTTACATATTTATACATACTTACAGTTATTTGCTAATTTATTACATATAACAATAGCACATTCTTTTGATCCTTTAAACTAACTAACAAACTAAAAAAAATCATATGCATTTGCCACTATATATATCATTACAAAACATGAAAAAAAAACCAGTATATCGATTTTGTCCCGTGAGTTACTCAGTTAAAATCATGTATCGATTTTGTCCCAAATGTGTGAAACGAAATGAGTGTAACCGGAAAGATATAGTAGTAGTATTTATGTTTATGTTGGTTAGTGACGCGCGTATAATTGGTTTGCTTTACTATACACATGCAAACCACGTGGCATTGTTTATTTGTTTATTCTATTAATCCTTGATGAGATTTTGGATTCCTATATTGAGGAGCGCGATTGCGCTCTTTGGCACTCAAAGGGTTAACCATTGTAAACGCCATATTATTGTGTTGTTTGAAAAAATTAAGAAAAATTCATCATTTTGGAACAATATGATTGGTCGAAAAAATTCTTTAAACGAATGAAAAGACAAACTAGTGTTAGTTTTTAAATATTTATGTATTTTCGATTTTTTTTTTATAATTAATATTTTATTTTTAAAATTTATAAAATTTAAATTAAATTTATTTATAAAATTTAAACATATAAAATATAAACATATAAAATTAATTTATTCGTTATGAATGATCGCCGTCACGCAACTTGACGTGAGATTGTTGAAATGGTAAACATCATATGAACGTGTGTTCAACATTTTGCATGAACATTTGCATATGAAAAAGCTATCGGCAAGATGGGTGCCGCGTTTGCTCAGTGTCGAACAAAAACTAAACAAATGCTAAAATTCGAACAAATGCTAAAATTACGTGAAATACACTTCGAATTGGTTGATCATCCACCTTATAGTCCAGATTTAGCTCCTAGTGACTTTCCTGTTTCCAAACTTGAAAAAATGGCTCGCAGGACAAAGATTCATCTCAGACGAAGAAGTGATTATCGAAACTAACGCGTATTTTGAGGGGTTCCCGAAATCGTATTATTCAGATGGTATAAAAAAGTTGGAATATCGTCTTACTAACTGTGTCCAACTAAATGGAGACTATGTTGAGAAATAAATGGTTTTTGGGAAAAAAAACATTTTGTTTTCCTACTTAGGAACTTCATTTTCAATCCGCCCTCGTAAATGTGAATAAAACTTTTGCAATTAATAATATATATATATATATATATATATATATATATATATATATATATATATATATATATATATATATATATATATATATATATGTATATATATATATATATATATATATATATATATATATATATATATATATATATATATATATATATATATATATATATATATATATATATATATATATTATTGAAACTATTTTCGAAATCGATCGTAATTTTTCAAATTTTTTGAACAAATTTAAAAAAAAATTTTTTTTGCGAAATAATTAAACGAGTGAAATAATGTGTTTCGCTAAGTACCTACGGCGCATAGTGGTGGGATCCACTGACCATATCATATTTCAAATGACTGATCTCTAACTTATCAAGGTGTATATACTTTAACCGATTCTGTAGTATGTGTAACGTTAGTAACTCTGGACCTGGTAAGTAAGCCCCAATGGCAATACACCTCAGAAAATAACGGATCAGACCACTTTGATATTGAAATAATAATAGATAGATTAAATTTCGATGATATTAATAAAACTCGAAAAATAACAAAGATTTGTTATTTAAGAATTAATCGAATTTTAATCCATCCAGAACGGACGAAATTAAAAAGTTTAAGAAGAATTCATGGAACGAACTACCAGAAACTATCCAACATAATATAGATAATAAAATATTTTGGAGCATTAGTCATCGAATGAACAATAAAAAGCAGAAACCTTCAACATCCTAGGAAACGAAACTGCAGCAGTTGTTTCTCTTAATATCAACTTTCCAGAATCGAAAGAAAAATTATAAATTCCATATCCAATGGAATCTCTACATCATGGCAAGAATTTAAATTTAAAGGAAAATTTAGCACCAGGGAATAGAAAAATATAAAATTGTATACTTAAAAACTTTTCAGAAAACCATATTCAAACAAATAGTAAACAATTTAAATGAAATGTGAACGACACAAACAGAATCCCATACAAAATGAAAAAAATTAAAATTGTAGCTATCAAAAAACGGAAAATGCTAGAAACTATCGACCGATTGCATTGTTTTCGACTTTCACCAAGAAGATTAACAAGTTTTTAAAAGACAAAATTAACATTAAAATACAACAAAAAACTTTACCAATTCATTAGTACGGTTGTAGAGAAAGAAAAAGGATATCAGATCATTTTGTTATTCTCCTAAGTAAAAAAAAGAAAATACAACCAAAAAATTTCTCTATTGATCCTAAGAGACATAAAAAAAAGCTTTTGGTAATATCAATAAAAATATATTAATACAAAAATTAAAACAATTATTAGAAATCGAACATAGGACAATAAATTGGATTTATAATAGGACAATTATAGTAGAATCGAAACAAGGAGTAATGACGAGAATAACTATAAAGGATTCTCTTGGATTCTCCAAGGGAATTACAATGCTAATGCCAATTACAATTACACAAATGCTGTTATGTACTTTAAATTAAGTTAATCGATGGCTTACGCTGAATGCTGTTTTAGTGGTATTTTGGTTATTACTCGTTGTATTGTAGATAATTTTGTTTCTTTGCATTAGAAGCGTCTTGATTGTTCCGTTTTTACTTGTTTTTGAGTTTTTATGATTCGTCTGCTTATTGTCAGATTTGTATCGAAAAGTGAACACGAATCTATTTGTTCTCATGAAGAACATACCTAAAATATCCTCACCCATAATTATGGCGATCGCGTTCCTCGAGTTGAAAACAAATAGCCCATTTTCTTATTTTCACCACCTAGGGTAAACTATAGTGTCTCCAGTCGATGTTTGCATCTTTTCCGTTGTCTTTTATGTTTTCACTAATGAAATATTTTTGAACAATCGTTGCTCCTGTGTCCAAAGTAATCACAAAACTTTTCCCATCAACATCATTTATTATCGTTAAGATGTCATCACCCCCGCTATTCTAGAAATAGGGATGACGGTTATTGTGCAATCGGTTGTGGAAGCCAGCGACCTTATTTCTGAATACGAACAAAAATTGTACGAATTCGTTTGATTGGTATTTTTGAATAGGAATTCGTACAATTGTATACGAATTCGTACCTACTTGATTCGTTCATAAATTTCCCTTATCTGACAATACGAATTCGAACAATTTTTATACGTTCATGAACGAGTTGTTGTACGATGGATATTTAGTTAATGACTCCATAGAAAACCCAAAAATTAATTGTGTTTTGAGTGCCATTATTTTAATTTTAAAGAAAATCTTTTATTTTAAAACTTAAGCATGACCCTACAGTTTGTACACGTCTATTTATATGAGAGTATAAATACTTACGTGAATTCAGTGTGAAGTCAATGTGTATACAGTAAATGACCGAATGTAGAACGGGGTCAGGAATAATGTTAAAAATCACGTGGCTTTAATTCAAAAATGATAATTGAATATTTACAATCAATTTAAATTTGTGACGTTGAAGTTGAAGTTGCAAGACGCCTAATGGGCCACTACCACACCACAAAAAGTATTCTGTGATAGACTAATTTTATTTTCGTCCTAACAATTTGTCGGCCACACAAAAGTACAAAATACATATTTTATTTACACACAAATCCAAATTTTATTTCACTATTTATTACTTTTAAGACTATGCGCCGTTGGTACTTGGCGAAACACATTAACACTTAATAAACACATTAAAACACTTGTTTATTATTTCGCACAAAAATTTTGTGAGAAATAATAAACAAGTGTTTTAATGTGTTTATTAAGTGTCACTATTTATTATTTATATTATAATATATAATATTGCACAAATCATAAGTAACACTTAGTTTCTTATTTGAAAACCTAGAACAAAAATTAAAATATTGCATACATTTCAAGAACAAACCAAAACTCAAAATAGTATCAAGTTGTAAAATGTTAATAAAGGTAGAACCATTTAAAATAAATTTCCCTTATAGCAAAGACATACATCAACCAATTACGTACGATCGTATTCAGAAATACCAATTTAAACTCGTATCATATATGAACTTCCGTAACGTGACACGATACGTATCGTATTCAGAAATAGAGACCCAGCTTTTGCCCCTTTAAGCGCTAAATCGATGGTATTTAGCGCCCCTTATTTGAGCCCTTGTCAATGCTTGGTTTTTTCTTGATTTTGCGATATCGTTGATAAATTACGCTCTAATTACTTAATACTTGTTTGGAAAGGCTATTTGATTGCCATGGATAACATCTATCTTTCAAACCTGAAATAATATTTATACTCCTTTTATGGTTCTCATCTCAGCGGATGATCATATATATTTTCTATGTTGTCACATTTACTTAGTAATTTTAGGTGAAGTGAGAATCGTAGTAAGGGCTTTAATCTGTAATTTAGTTCAATTTTTAATATGTTCTTAAATTTTCGTTAAGGTGTCGCGGCAAATGAACAATGTTTGTTCTAGTGTCTTAAACTCAACATTTCAACGTTTACAAAACCAACTATTGAAACGATTCCAAGCGGTAAAGGCTAAAATGCCGCGTCGTGAATCTGCAAGACGTAATCACCCATTGGCATGCGAATGTGATATTATTGAAACCTGCTTCATGCGTTTATCTTTACTACAAATGACATTCGGGAAACATATCGAGAAAAAACATTGTTGTTTTTTTCCAGGGGGTGTAAGTATAAACAATAAGTTATTGAAATATTTTTAATTTTTTTATTAAATTTCAGATTTTGGATGAAGTGTACAATGTACTAAATTATATAAGAAATACGCCAAAATTATCCCGTCCTTTTAAGGTAACTGATGAGTTATTTGATTTATCTACGATGGCTATGGAATATTTTAAAGAATATATAGAACCCGCTTTGCCAGATTTTCAACGCACATTTTTCTGTATGATAGGAAAACGATAAATTTTTAAATTTCATAACTAATTGCTTAAGTTAATTTTAGCTACCCCAAAACAAAACTTTCTTTTGGAAACAAAATCTTCCCTTTCGGTGCGTGAAACAAATTCTAGTTCGGTTCCATCGCCGCCTCAAAGTAATATGGTCTTAAGAAAAGGAATTCGGAAAATTAAACAAGGGATGAAACGGTAATAAACTTTTTGTAAAACGTTATAATTTAACTAATATGTATTTAATTGGACTTTTAAGATATAACAATCAATTATCCGTGTTGCGAAACGAGTTACGTTCCTGCAAGCGCAAGGCAAATGAACAGGCGAAACAAATATCCGATCAACAAAAATTACTAGCTGAACAACAAAAGCAAACGATAGAATACGCAACTCGTTTAGATGAAAATGATAAGAAGAATGAGGAAATGTCCAGAAAATTTGCAACGTTATTACAGGTTCGGTTGTTTTATAACTAACTATTATAGGTAGCATATATATTATATAGTATTTAACCGATACTATAGGTTAAACTAGCTTCAAAATTATATTATAAAAGAAATTATTTGCGGAAACCATTTTACTTTCTTTTATTTAGTAAAATAAAGTATAGTAATCATGAAACATTTTGACCTCGAGCTTTTTGCATATTTTTCATTCGCTTTATCACCAAAATCAAATGAGTAGTTTTTAAAAAAATCTGTGTGCGTGTGAATGTGGTTCCGTGTAGACTAAATGTCTTTTGGCGCTTTACAGCCCATACAGATTGGCTGATCGAGGTGAAACTTTGTACTTAAGCTTTTCCCAAAATTTGGGAGATCCCAGTCATTTTTGGCTTAAATCAGTTCACGGGAACTTGCAGCTTTTTCGTTTAAAAATAGTTTGAAAAGTATCATTATGAGAAAAACGACTCAGGACCAAAAGACTCTAAATTAAATTTACGACAATATATCTGTCCAGATCAGTTTTCCCAAATTTAAGTGGAAATGATGACTTTTGAAGAAAAACTGTTTTTCAACAAAAACTCGGCATGCTTGTTTAAAATATTTTGAAAAGTATATCCTTTATGAGATAAACGACTCAGAACTAAAAGATTCTAAATTAAATTTCCCACAATATCTGTCCAGATCAGTTTTCCAAAATAGTGGAAATTATGATTTTTGAGGAAAGAATGTTTCAACAAAAATACGGAATCTGTACAGGACAGGCGGATTGGCTGATAGGGGTGAAACTTCATACTTTTAAGGTTTATTCTTAATTCGGGAGATCGCAGTGATTTTCGGATGAAATCAGTTCACCGGAATTTGCAGCTTCCATAGGGATCTTACGTTTTTTTTAGAGATCGCAGTGATTTTCGGATGAAATCAGTTCACCGGAATTTGCAGCTTCCATAGGGATCTTACGTTTTTTTTACAAATATTTTGTATTTACGATAAAATAAACAGATAGTAAATTAAATTGCTAACAAATTAGTTCAGATCATTTTTTATATTTTACCGGATACTGCGAGTTTTGACAAAAAAAAACTGTATTTCACCAAAGTTCGGCAGCTGTACGTTCAGGCGGATTGATTCTTTTAAATTTTCATTTTTCCAATGATGTTGAAAAGTTAAGCATTTCCAAAAATGACAAAGAATTAAAAGATTCAAACAAATTTAAAATTTTAATTTTCAGCAATGGTTGACCTTGGTTTTCCTTTGGCAAGAATAATGACTTCTTATTAAACAAGACAATTCCACCAAAAGTCCGGTAAGTTTGTGGTATTTCGAGATCTATGTATACTTTCATTCAAAGAAAATCGGTTGTTGGTCACATCATAATTACCTCTCTATTTTTTTAATTTACTCTAACTAAATGCTACAAAACTTATCATAAATGTGTTGGTGCAGAAACAAAAAAAAATTAGAAAAAATTAAAATTTACGTTGCATTGTTAAGACGCCTTTATGATTACGTTCGTTCGTTCAAACATTTTTTTCGACCAATCTCTTGTGAAAAAATGCAGAAGAAAACATCGTCATTTTGGAGCAATATGATTGGTCGAAAAAAATTGTTTGAATTAATGAACGCAACCATAAAGTGGGAACTATAGATCACCTAATCCACACTAGAGTAACTACTTACCAGTAACTTTTATGGCTTACACCCTTTACGTCCTCACACATTTTATTTGAATCCCGGTGTCTTTTATAATCTTCTATGTGTGTGCGTAATTTTTTTGTAATGTACTACAATACGGCTCAAAAACAAAATGGAACTAATAAAAAATACAAAAAAATGTCCTTGAATTTTTTTTATTTTATTTTTGTTGTGTTGGTGTGGTGAAATTTTTAAATTTACAAAAATTTTAGCTTAAAAAGTGAATCCACGAAAACACCGGTTTTGTAGGTAAAGAGGAAAGGAAAGGGTGTAAGCCATAAAAGTTACTGGTATCAATTTACTCTAAGTGTGGATTAGGTGGATGGAATAAAAAAAATAACGTAAGAGAGCGAAAGAGAGGATTTACATGTATTCGCCTATACTCAGAATAATATAAATATAAATATAAAAAGAATAACAGAAATTGCGTTTAATATTTTTTCATTTTTGCTGTCACAAAGAATAAGGCCCGTTGCACACTTGAGCTATGTTTTTTGACTGATGTGTGCTATGTGCTATGTTTTCATTTTACAGCCTCCCGTTTTGGTGTCCAAAACTCAAATAAGCGAGACGTTGTAGATAAATCTCAGGATCAACTCAATCTGTAAAGCAATATATTTAGATATTTTATTTTCATCTTGGAGATAAATAATTAGCTCATATCGCTACCAAAATGAGCGATGTGAGCTACGTCTCTATCCCATAAGTTTCAAAATAGCGTTTTAATAAATCAGGACGTACGAGTAGCTTGAGCTGAGCTCCAGGAATTTGGTTTCACTTATTTCAGCTTTGTAAAATAACTCGGGAAGCTGTGCTCTCAAAACATAGCTCAGTTCTCAAGAAAAACATAGCTCAAGTGTGCAACGGGCCTAAACGAGCGAAAATTTTAGTCCACCGTACTTAATAACTACAACCAAAATCTACTTAAATATAAGTCCTGCTCTAATGCTCATTGACAGATACCTATATAAAAAAACTACCAAAGAGTGTGTTGGATACCACTAACAATGCAATGTAAATTTGATTTTTTTTTGTTCGTTTCTGCACCTACACATTTATACTTAGTTTTTATAAAAAAAATTACTATGGAAAAAAAATTACCAATACATCTTTAGTTAGTTATTGTTTATTTCATATGTGTGGAGTTAGCAGGACTTATATTTAAGTAGATTTTGCTACAACACTTAATCTACAACAACAAAACCCAAACAAATTTTAGTGCGTTGAATGTAAAATTCATGTTTATATTTTATATAAGGGAATTTTGAATTATTCGTGTGTTTTATCTTTTCTGTTTATAAAATATTCATGTATATACATATATACTAATATGAATATAATATCAAAAATAATTTTCAATACACTGTATAGAATTGTGTTTATAATGGCCTTTGGGATCTTTTGTGTGAGTTAAAATTTTTAGTAGGTTTAGTATGTCCGACATCTCTAATTCTAGATTTATGTAGTGGGGTGAAAGTGACATTTTGTTATTGATTGTAATACACAGTAATTTAGTGTTTATATTTTCTTGGAGAAGGATATTATCTATTTTTGCTTCAAATGTTGAATTTTTATTTTTGAATAGCCTCATATAGTGACATTTTGTGGGGTTAAATTTTAGATTTAGTTTGTTTAGTTCTTACGCCTCAACCAGCGAACACTTAAGAGCTTAAGTTACATGCTGCTTGTATCATTTCGGCTAGTGCTACAATCACCAACATTTTATAGACTTCTCGTCACAAATAAACAACTGACCTCTAAGATTTTGGTGGTCGTACCGCTCCCCTAAGTGATCCAAACGGAACACAACTTAAGCTCTTAAATTTTCGCTGGTTGAGGCTTTAGGTTTGATAGGTTTTTAACGTTCTGTTTGGTAATCTCTGCTTCCTTATCTTTTTCCTTTATTAAGATGGCTATGTCGTTTGCAAACTGGTAAATTGAGACTATCTGTTTGTAGTTTATGTAGTTCGGTTGTAAATATATAAGTTGAAAAGTGTAGGGCTGAGACAGCTGCCTTGGGGCATTCACTTATTTGTTATGTGTTTGAGTGTGGTTGTTTGGTTCCCCATTATAATTATTTGGTTTGGGAGAAATTGATGAATCCAGTTTATTATATTGCGAGGAAAGTTTTTTTTAATATTTCTATTACTGTGGCTTTGTTGACATTATCAAATGCTTTTGGTATATCTGTGATGACTAGTATTTGTGATTTGTATAGGTTTGTGAAATAATCTATTATTCCTAGGCCCGTCATAAAGCCGTACGAGTTATGTGTCAGAATGTTGTTTTGTCTGATGTGGTCATTTATATCTTCCAGGATAATTTTCTTGAATGTTTTAGACATTGTATTTAGTAGGCATACAGGCCTAAAACTTTCAGTCAGCAACTCGTCTTTATTTGACTTTTGATGGCTATACGCTTGGAGATTTTCCAGTTTTTTGGATAAGATTGTTTAGTCCATATGTGCTCAAAATAGTTTGCAATATTACACAGAATATTCTCGTTACTTTTAATTAACATTTTTAGAAACTTGTAAGATATTTTGTTTTCGTCTGGAGCCATGTCCTCCTTTGAATTTATCATTTTACTGTTGATTAATGAAGACATTTCTGTATCTTTGAGTTATTTTGTTCTCGCTCGCATGGCCATATAACGTCTTCTGTTGATTCTGGAAAATTATCCTGCAGGAATTTCTTTGTAGTGTCGGAGTCTTCCATAAGGTTGAAAGAATCGTTTCTGATGTTTTTTATTTTTTAACGGACCAATCACAAAAAATAAATTTAAATTCGTAAACACGAAAAGTTATTTGTAAGAATGAAATATAGATGAAAAAATTGAAAGAATCGATTTCGTAGGCTAAGCCGTAATTCGCTAGTACTACAAATACATGATATTGTCCTATATGTATATATAGACAATATTCCAATTTAAGTAATACAACATCAGTCGTCGCGACCTGATGAGAAGACTGATTTTTTCAAATCAATAATCTCATCCGTTCGAAACTGATTGTTGGGATTCTTACAAATTTTCCATCTATGAGTCAAAAATTCAAATTTATCCGCGATCCAGCGATAATGGACGAAAAAGTATGGGGTGGTTGGGCAGTTGATTGTGTATAAGTAGATGTCGATAATCATAGTCGTTGTCATTCATATTTGACGCTAATTGGATGATGTATTTAATGATGATTGTGGATTTAATTCGAGAGCACTGAAGATAGACCAATATACGGAACAATCACAATAAAAACCATTACAATAGAAAAAGAAAAGTAAACAAAAAACATTTTAGTGTTTATGTTTGGATTAATTGAGTTCAAAAATGTGTTCCAAGATAATTTTTTTATTTTTTTATTTCTCCTTTTAGAACTGCAATTGCCTTTTTTAGTTCGTAAGCTTTATACATGTTTCTGTTAACATACACGTTAAAACCCTATATTCTATTTCTTTTTATGTTCCATAACCTTTGGATGTATTCATTCCACCAATGTTTTGGTGTGTGTTTTGTGTTGCAATACGTTGTTTTGGTGTTCTCTTTTAGTGTTTTTACAATGATTAATTTTATATTTTCCTCGTTTTGATTATTATTATTATTAGCTATTTGTAGTGTTGTTAGTTTCTCCATTGTTTTTTTTTTCAATTGGTTTCGCTTCTTTGCTGTTTTAGGTTAAGATTATGTGTGTGTTATTGGTATCGGTCGGAACCTATATTGCCGTTGGTGCATTGCCATGTCATCTTGCTGTATATGTTGGGACTGCAAACTGCTAGTGCCGATGTGGTGTGTTTGTATAGATCTTGTCGCGTATGGGTTCCATTGTTGAATATATGAAAATCGCTCTCCAAGATTACCTCTGCAATTTGTTTTCCTAATTTGTCATTTATGTTGTTGCTTCCCCACATGCCGCTATGTGCATTGATATCACCGGCTATTATTAGCTGTATTTTGTTGAGAATTAATTATTTCGAATTATTTTGGAATTATTTAATTCTCAACAAAACAGCAAAAATTGTTTTTTCTGTTGGTAGTATAATCAAAGTGTTTATCTTAATTATAACATAAAATATAATATATAAATTTTAAGAAAATATCGACCACAATACCAATAAAAATGTCGCTTGTCATAAATGTCATTAAATTTACAACACCAACTTAAAAACAATAAAAAACAAAAAAATGTTTTCTGGTGGCAAATACGATAAGTAACTTTTGGAATTAGAATTAAATAATTCCAAAAAAAAATTGGAATTAGTTTATTCTACTGGGAATTATCAAATGCAATTGTTGTTGTAAATTCTCAACAAAATACAGCTATTATATCTGTTTTATTTTTTGTGAGTATTAGTTTTTTGAATTCGGTTTGTACTATTATCATTGAGGAGAATACAAGAGAGGTAAACTCAATTATATCTCACTGTATATGAATAATATTACTTACAATTTTCGATCAGTGTACATAAGTAATATTTTTGAACGAGAGGCTTATATATCATATTTTCCCTTTTTAATTTCTTACAGTTAAATACAAAGTTTAATATTAAGAAAAAAAATCAAGTTAACTACATACACACACCCATATACAAACTGAACTTTATGGAGGATTATGATTAGTTTGTATGTGGGTGTGTGCATGTAGTTATTTCGATTTTTTTATGTAAAAACATTTTTCACATGTACATTGTGCAATGCACAAATAGGCATGCACATGTATAACAAATTAAATCACAAATTTAAGAACATTTTCCCATTAAATATGAAAATATATTTTTGTACCATTTTCATACAACATAACAAAAAAGGATTTTCATAAATTTGTATATGTACATGGGAAAATTGTTTTTAGATTTCTTAGTCCTAGAACGAAACGAACTGTAATTGTATTTTTCATATTGAGTTGGGATATGTGTGTTTATTACAAAATTGTAAACAACTGATCGCTTTAACTGGTTTGTATGTAGATGTGTGTAGAATATTCATATTTTTCCAAATTGTATAGAAAACTAAATTTTGATTTTGGGGATTTTTATACAAATGATCGCTGTACAACAAAAATTAATCATATTATAACAAAATATTAATTTCATTCATGTAAAATGTTGCTCGATTTATTAATAATAAACGTATATGTATATCCGAGTAAGAATACGAATACAACTCGAAAACAACAAATCGATTGAAAACTATTATTTTTAGAAAACGATCACGATACGCATAAGCAAATCAGACAAACATTGGTAATGACATTGGTACATTTCGTAGAAAACTATAACTTTTATACACAAGAAATAATTTTATTATATACAATAGTACATAGTCCTGTCAAATGCACCAACAATCCACAAATAATTTTTTTTTACTGTTTTATTTGGTTGAAATGGTTATATACGCTAAACCTAACGCTTACCTGAAATTAAAAAGGGAAAATATGATATATAAGCCTCTCGTTCAAAAATATTACTTATGTACACTGATCGAAAATTGTAAGTAATATTTTTCATATACAGTGAGATATAATTGAGTTTACTCTTATGTATCCTGCTCAATGCTATTATGTTATAATTTTTTTTATTATTTTTTGGTTTGTTGTAAAATGAAATTATTTTGAAAGCTTTCTTTTTGTATTTTATATTAACCGTAATTGTTTCAAAATGTGAAAGGGCTGGATTAAGGTTTATTGTTCTAGCGCTTGTTATTTTATTGTTCAAATTCCTACTCCACCATAACCGTCAGCTCTGTTATTGATAAATAGCAAATTTTTGTAATTATTTATTTTTATTTTATCATTTTTTTGGTCCATGTCTCGTTGAGGACTGCAATTCAATTAGTCAATTTTGTTCAAGTTTCTGTTATCTGATTAAGATTGCTTTGTAAGCTTCTTATGTGTATTTGTAATATTTTTAATTCGTCTGGCATTTAAGGTTGATTGAGTTGGCAATGTATTTTATTTGTATTGCCAAGAGATTTTTGTTTTGTTCTGTTGGTCTGCTTGCGTCCAATTGCATCATTTTTGTTTTCTGTTCTTATATAATTGTACTTTGTATATTGAGTTTGGTTATCCATGTATGTTTGTGGTGTGATTGGGGATTCCAGTAACGGTGTGAAGTTTGGGTCTTAGTGTATTATATGGCTGTTTTTTTTTGGGAATAGTTTGTTTCGAGCTTCTCTAAAGGATGATTTATATCTGGTTAGGTGTTGACTGATTTTGATTTGTTTCTGTTTTTCTTGACACATTTTGGCGTTGGTGAAATGTTCCTCCTTACAGTAGTTGCATTCAGGTTCTTCTTGACACTCATGTTTATCATTTTTATTAATGCTTTCGCGCATTTAGTGCATTTTGTGTCAGCCGTGCAGAATTTTTTGTGGTGTCCTAAGTCTAAACAATTTGAGCCAAATCTCGGTCGTGGGTAGAAAAATGTTGTTTTGAATGGCACATCGTAGAATAATATTTTATCCGGTAGTGAGCTCGCTCTAAATTCAATTTTTAGTAATTGTGTATCTTTTAAGATTTGGTTGTCTCTCCCAAGTTTTTATTCTTTCAATATGTACAATCTCCTCTGCTGAAATGTTTTTTGATAATTTTTGAATGCCAAATTCTGCAGAAAGTACTTTCACAACTCCTACTGCATGGGTGTAGAATTTTGGGATATAGCATCTGTATCTCTTTGTTTTAATTGAATGTGAATTGGATTGTCTTGTCTGACGCATTTGTTTGCTTTGTAAAAAGAATAAAATTCTATTCGTACTAATTTTTTGTTTACGTCCACTATGTCTTTGAATGTTGTTCTATTCGTTTTCAAAATTTTTGATATTAAGGCTCGCGTCATTAGTTTAGGTGTTGGGTATTCGATAATTACATATAACGGTCATTTATCCGTTGTTAAATATTTATTATCAGCTTTTTTGCTTCCGTTATGTTTTAGTTTTGATCGCTGTTGTTGTTGTTTTTTTATGTATACCTCTATTTTCAAGTGGTTGTTTTCGTTTGTTGTTTATTCTGTTATTAATTTTGTTGCTTTCTCCTGTACTGCCTGCCATTTTAATCTTCTCTAGTTTCCTTTTGCCAATGAGCACTTCTAAATCCGAAAATCCATAAAAATCGGATTCTTCATCACTGCAAGGTGTTATTTTAGGCATTTTTAAAAGTGGTGGACCGCATTGGTGACCACCATCTTTTTTTACATATGAAGATCGGTCGTCTATTTTCGCACTATTTATCACTGTTTATTTATCACTGTAATCACTAATTTGGTTTATTGTTTATTAATTAGAATTTATATTTTTTATTATAACTATTTTTTCCACTGCACAATTTTGTTTTTAGGTGTTGCTTCTGTTGAAACAAGACTCAACCAAAAATTGTATTTATTTATTTTTATTTGGTAGTTACAATTACATTTTGAATTTCAAAACAACGTGAAAACGCAACTAAATATATTTAAATAAATAGTAATGTGATAGAACATGAGTGTTACAAATCGTAAATAAGTTTTCGCCTTGTTTAGAAAAATTCGATGTCAAAATAACAAAAATTACTTTTATGTTTTTATTGCCAACATTTAAAAATAAAATTATTCAATAAAATTGTCCTGGTGGTGAACATTAAAACTACAGGTAGAATAGAATTTTTCTATACCAGCAAAAAATTGGCTGAACATTATTCCAATTTGGAATAAAATATATAGGATTGTTGTTGTAAATTTACCAAGTAAGACGCTAAATGTATGCTATGCACATTGCACAAATATGCATGTTTATAATCCTCGTTTAACACTGCGACCTTTAAAAAACAATGACAACAGAAACATAAATTTTTTCCTAATGATAAGTTTTTGATTTTTTCATATTCTATCATCCTCAAACAATCCTTTCTTAAAATTTTTAATTTAAATTTCATGTAGCACACCAAAACATAATATATTCAATGTAGCTACATACACCTAAACAGATTCTCTCCTTTTCACGTTCACGTATTTAATTTTGATATAGCTAAACAGAAACGAATCTCGATCGTGTACACATATTATTTTAAATAGTGTATGTATATACATAATACGAGCGTGTGAATTTTCATTTCATTCTGTTTCATTATGTATAAATGATACGTAATGAAGCTTTGTTTATTTTTTTCGTTTGTTACTTTTTGCTTAAAGTAAACACTACCAAATAAACAACAAATTTTGAAGAATAATTTGTACATACACTGTACAAACAAATATAATATTTTTTATTTGTACATGACGTGCGCGTATTGAAAAAATATATTGAGCGAGAAATATGTATGTTCGGCAAATAGACCGAAATAGGGTTTGAGTTTTAGCTAAGCATTTCTATAAACAGCCGCTAGAATCCACCGTTCCACACTTTGATTCTTTCGTCGTGATTCTTTCCTCGTTTTCTTCCCCTTCACCTACAACTGTTGTTAGTTTGTTGTTGAAGGGGAAGGAAACAAGGAAAGAATCACATCGAAAGAATCAAAGTGTGGAATGGCGGAATAGCATTTTTTGTTATATACCACATGGCGACAAAACATAATTTTGTGTGTTTATGATGAAAAGTACAAAGAAAAATTGTTGATTCGAAAACAAATGTTTTTGCACTTACACATAAATTTATAATTAAATATTTTTATTTATCATATATGTAAATTTTTCCATTTATCAACGTATTTTACAAATGCTATCACCCCAAATTTTTGTTATTGTTTTATCACTACACACTCGACAAATTAAATTAAAAAATACCTGTCAAAATGTACCGAAATTTGTTTATTACTACTTTAAACCTTATTTTATATTTAGACAAACAAATTGTTTGTATTGTTTTATTACTGCTCTCTCGAAAATGAAATTTAAACTAAAATCTACATGTCAAAAATGGCCTTGAATTTTTTTTTATGTGTTAAGGTTGATTTATATTATCCGTGCCGATCAGTTCATACACGTATCGTGTCACCGTATCGGGACCAAAAAAATTGTTACATATACTTTCTATAGAAGTATTTATATAGTTTTATCCGTTCCGTTCAGTAATTGACGTACACGTATTGTGTCAGACCAATATTGTTGAAAAAAATGTTTTGTCTGAAGATACGATAGAAGAGCGAAGAAAATCGAATTCATATATTTTCCAACAACAACAACAAAAAATTAAATTTCTACTAAAATTAATTTTTCTTCATATATAATTTTTCGTTCGTTTAATTATAAAACTATGCCGTATAGTTCATTCCGTATACAATTTCATAAAGTCATGAAATTTTCGAACGATAATTGAAATTTAAAAATTCATCGGTCTGGAGTGGTTTGTGCAGTTAAAAATTGCAATGCAACATACCGAGCATTTCCAGCTAAAATGTTTTTTTGGTTTTGCTTCTCCTACTTCTGCTTTATATAATGATTGAATACAAAAATGCAGTTTAGATGTAAATGATTTAATGAAATGTTTAAGAATGTGTGAAGATCACTTCAGTGATGATTGTAAACTTCAAAATCGACTTAAACGGGACACGATTCCATCTTTAAATCTATTTCAAGACGAAGATTTTCTTGGTGTTCCAAATCAAGTTCGAAACTTTTATCATAGTTGTTCACAATTATTCTGTACTACTTTTAACACTATGCGCCGTTGGTACTTGGCGAAACACATTAACACTTAATAAACACATTAAAACACTTGTTTATTATTTCGCACAAAACTTTTTTTTCTTTTTTTCCAAAAATGTTTAAAAAATTACTCGATTAATTTCGACTTGTTAGGTCATCATCAGGAGTATCTACTGATTGGTAAAAATAAAAATTTAGTTATATATAGTAGAAATAAGCAAAATAAAATAAAAGAAGGAGGGACAAAAATAGGCAATAAAAATTAATCTATTGCTCGTTCCAACCATCTGTTGTTTACACGGAAAAATTACTAATAAAAAAGGGGGTGGTATACTCAACCGATAACTAATCGCTTACCTGCTATACCACCCCCCCTTTTTTATTAGTAATTTTTCCGTGTAAACAACAGATGGTTAGAACGATCAATAGATTAATTTTTATTGCCTATTTTTTGTCCCTCCTTCTTTTATTTTATTTTGCTTATTTCTACTATATATAAATAAATTTTTATTTTTACCAATCAGTAGATAGATACTCCTGATGATGACCTAACAAGTCGAAATTAATCGAGTAATTTTTTAAACATTTTTGGAAAAAAAGAAAAAAAAAGTTTTGTGCGAAATAATAAACAAGTGTTTTAATGTGTTTATTAAGTGTTTATTATTCTGTACTAGATCTAACATATGAAAGATATGAACTCCTTATTAAAAAATCGGCTTTACTAGATGGAAATGTCTGCAGTTATTGTGAGATATAAACTAAAAATTACGTTTACTATCGAACTAAAGCTTACAAAATAAAACAGGAATTAGGCCAGATGAACGACAATCCAACGAAAAAATATTAAAATTAGATCTTTTACATTAAAAAAAATAAATATCTACGAAAAATCAATTAGTCGTTAAAATTAAAATGTAAAATTGAATTAAAAGATAGGATTAATAAATTAAATTATGTAAGAGGATCGCGCAAAAGTGCTAGGGAAAATAATCTTAGTTCGAAAAGCCAAAACTTCTATATAGACTCAGCCTCAAAGCACAAAATCTATTTATTCGATCAGCAACATTATACCGATATTATTTAAAAAGGCTTTAAAATGTAGAATGCCAGCTGTGTCATTCATTCAAGCTTAGATGCCAGTCAAACATCTAAATCCCGGAATAAATCACGACTTTTTTTAAATTTAAATGAAAATGGAATGAATGGATGCTAATTCGAAACATGCAATCCTCGTTTTTGATGAGATTGATATAAAACGTGATTTAAATTATAATTTCTATCACGTATATGATCGTGACGTATCACGTATATGACGGGTTCACTGATTTAGGTCAAAAACAAAACACAATGGTAAAATCTGTTTGCCATTTTATGGTTCGAGGTCTCTTTTCAAACTATTGTACAAATACGTTTTATTTTATTATTCGTCTAAGAGCAATATGAAGGGGGAAGACATTAAGGAAAATGTGTTAGAGAATATCGATCTGGCCGAGAAGAGTGGGTTTAAAATTGTTGCGGTTATTTGTGGCCAAGGTTCTAACAACCGAAATTGTTATTCTAAGTTAGGGGTTTCAGTAGACAAGCCATTTTTCTTATTTCGTGATCAAAATATATTTGCGCTTTATGACCCTCCATGGGAGAAGGAGAAAATCCTAATATTAATAATCTCGAAGGTACAAATTCCCGAAGGTTTATAAAAATCCTGAAGTAATAAAATCCCAAGGATACAAAATCCCGAAAACCTATGAAAATTTCAAGGTCGATTTGTTAGAGAACTATAGCTGTTATTGCAGATTTTAAGAACGGCGAAGTTACATCAACGTATTGGTCCAACATTGGTATACATTCGCTCAATAACACACAACACAAGAAAACAGAAAAGAAAAAATATTAAAAATTTAAGTTTCATTATGATTCTTGCAAAACTATGATTTAAAATTTTAAAATTAACAATAAACAACATAATTACAAAAAAAATATTAACATATTGATTTGATTAAAAAATAAAACAAAATATAAACAATATAATTAATAATAACAAATAATTATAATTAAGTAATGATTTGAATTCTAAAATTTTTAAAAAGCATACTCGTATTTATTTACAATACATTTAGACGGTACATAATATATAACCATCATTAACTAAATGAAACAAACCTTCTTCGGAAATCCGTTGATTTCGGTTAATTTCGGGATATTGAAGTGTTCACTGATCTCGTTAAGAGATGTGTGACAATCCAACGACACTCTCGACGCCAGGGAAACTGAATCCAGCGAAAGAATGGCCGCTCGACTATCCACACAGATCGTGATATCAGTCAACGATATTATACTGTGCTTCAAGCAGTTCATGACCTCTTCAATCTCTATAACTTCAGCCTGGTACACGCTGCAGTAATCATGTACACGAAAAGATAAATTTTCATTTAATTTCCCATATAATACAAGGTACAGCATAACCTCCAAGGCACTAGTGGGGGTTATTTTCAACGCCCCACTAATGAACAAGCAGGCTGGCCTCTGCATCTTCGCCATCATGTTCCTGTATGATAATTTCTCCAGAGCTAGTCACCATACAGTAGTACGGGCCTTACCACTGCCGTGTAAAGCCAGTGCACCAGCTCCGATTTCAGACCCCATTTCCTTACAATGGCATTTTTGCAAGAATAGAGTGCCACAGTGGCCTTCACTCTTTCTATTGTGTTTGGTTTCGAACTGAGCTTACTGTCGAGAAGGATCCCCAGGAATCCCGCCCTATCAGTAAGGGTCAGCAAGTTTAAATGGTACTATCATTTAAACTTGCTGGGATTATTACCGGAATTGTATATCTCCTAGTAAAAATGACCAGCTCTGTGTTAGATGGATTAATCTCCAATCCACATCTTCTGACCCAACCCGCAGCGATTGATAATGCATTCTGCATCACATCTCTGATTGTACATAGGTGCTTCTTCGAGACAGCTATCGCTACGTCATCGGCATACGGAACCACGCCTATTCCTTCTCCCTCCAGTTCCAATAGTAATCCATTAATTACTACATTCCAAAGAAGGGGAGAGAGAACACCTCCTTGGAGTGTTCCCCAAACAACCCGCCTTCTAACGTAGTGTTCCCCCATTTCCACTATAACCCTTCTGCTACCTAGAAGGTGATTAATTAGCCTGGTTACAGGGTATTCAATCTCAAGTGGCAACAATCCTTCCCTAATTGCCTCCACCTTCACGTTGTTGAAAGCGCCCTCTATATCGAGAAACGCCACCAGCGAGTATTCTTAAAAATTCAGTGACTTCTCAATTTTCCAAACCAAGGTATGTAACGCCGTGTCCACGGACTTACCCTTTTGGTACGCATGTTGAGACTGTGCCCAGCTTCTGGCTACAACTACAATCCTCGAACGAATATGGACATCCAGCAACATTTCCATGTTTTTCAGCAGAAAAGATGCCAGAGATATTTATCTTAGGTCCTTAGGGTTGCTGTGCGAGCTTCTACCCGCCTTCGGGGTGAAGGTCACCCTAGCCTCCTCCATTTCTTCGGGATGTACCCCAGCTTCAGACACCCTTAAAAGATAACCTTCAGCCAGGGAAGTAAAATGTCCGAGTTCTTCTGAATTTCTGCCGGCACATTCCCATCCAGACCAGCTGATTTAAAGGGCTTAACACTTAAGCCATTTAGTCCATTTTATCTTCCGTGTACTCAAAATATTCTCTGTACACAACAATTGGACGCCGCAGTCATCCCTAGACCCGCTGTCAACCAAATCCCCTGCAATTGACGCATCCTCACTACCCGGGAAGTGAGTTTCCATCAAAAGATCAACAGTCTCTTCACTAGAAACCATCCATTCGCCACCCGGTTTTTTTAGATAGCCTGGAACAGCTGGACTAGTAGAGAGAATCTTTCTTAAGCGCGAGGTATCCGAGATCCCTTCCATTCTATCACAGTAGAGCCTCCACGAATTTCACCCTGGGAAAATACAGCTCCGATACTATGGTTCGACGCATCCGTTGTCATTATAAAAGGTTTGTCGAAGTCCGGAAATATTAAAAGGTCGGCTATGACAGTAGCAGTTTTAACTGTTGAAATGCCTTCAACTCTACACCTGTTAGGAGTATGTGTATTTTCTTTGATTGGTTGGCCTTTATTTGCGCATTTTCCCCTCTTGTAAGATTGGTCAACGGTTTTGCTACCTTGTAGTTTTAGTTTCTGTACAGCCATTATTTTTTTGGAGTTCGTTCTAATTCCCTGAGTTGTTATTATATATCGTAAAAACTCGGTTTCTTCCTTTAAAAACTCTGTTTTGGTTAGGTTGACTCGGAGGTTAGCTTTCCATAGTTTATCGAGAATTTTACTGACATTCTCCAGGTGCTCTTCATTTTTTCCTCCGAATATGATTATATCGTCGACATAAACAGCATATCTTTCCAATATATTCCTTCAGGACGTCATCGATTATCCTTTGGAAAATCGCCGGAGTGTTTTTCAAACCGAATGGTAGTCTAGTAAATTCATATTTCCCGTTCATAGTCGAGAATGCGGCCTTGGGTATATCTTTCTCCAACATCTTTATGTTGTGGAATCCGGATGTTACTAGATCCAGTGTAAAGAATCTCGAGTAGATTTGCTATGGTGTTCGATATGTCGGGTATTGGATAGGTGTCCGATACGGTAACCGCGTTTAGTCTCTTAAAATCTATGACCATTCGATATTTTTTAATTCCTGATGCGTTCATTTTTTTCTCTACAACCCAATGGCGTCTCCAATGGCTCCGAAGATATGTTGATATTTATTTACCATAGTTTTTAGCTTAGATTTTATTTCCTCGTTTAAGTGATTATTTCTTATTTCGATGGTATTTACTTGAATTGACATCTTGGACTTCAAAGAAACTTTGATGCCTGGTTTTATCGTGAGAGTGTTGTTTTTCCTGTCGATTAAAACTTCTAGTTGTTTCAGCGTGCCTTCCCCAATTATTCCGTCAAACGTCGTTAGTCCCGACAGAATATAAAAATCCAGTTGAATGTCATTACCAAGATTTTTGAAGAGCTGTGTTGATATTTTGTGTTGGATTTTATGTCACCCGCCTTGCTGATTTAACATTGAATTGTTTGTTGATTGGATTAGGATTTTTGGCAATTTCTGGTCTTACAAAGTTTTTGTTTGCCTCGGTGTCGACAAGAAATTTTAGGGTGTTGTTATTCTTCGTTCGACTTTCTAAGTAAGGAACGCTGGAGAGACATTCATTGTAAAATTCATCTCGAGGTTTTGTTCCGCCTTTTCATTTTCTTCCTCCATGTCGCTGTAGTTATTGATATATTCCTGGTAAACTGATGTATCTTCTTGTTGTTCCATGTGGAATAGCCGTTGTCGCTTGTATTGGTTTAGACCGGTATCAGGGCTTCTGTCTCTCTTTGGCTTTACATCAATGTTCTTTGGCCGATACATATAGTTGATTCTTTTAGTATTGCCTGACTCGTCTATTGACATTGGTGTGGGTGGTTTCGGTTGCGTTGGGCTTGCTGGTAATGCTGCGTAGTAATTTTGATGTTGTTTGATTAGGTTGTTGTTGGTATTGTTGTTGCCGTAGGGTTGCTGGTATTGCATATTGTACCCTACATTTCTTTGCTGCACTGACAGTCTAGGTGTATATTGGTTGTGTCCGCTCGCATTGATTTGATTTACGGGGACTGTGATTGTATTGAGATGTGGATGGTCAGCATTTCTGAAATATCGTCATTGAGGCCTCTGATAACTACATCCAATGCTCTGTTTCGATATGTGTCGATTAATACTGTCATAGTGTCCGCACTGTAGCTTTCTGTCTTAATTTTGTTGATAATCAAGGATAATTGGTGATTCACTGTCGCGTAGAACTCGTCAATGCTTCTCCTTCTTTGTATAAGGCTGCCCAAGTGGTACTCCAGCGTTCTCACATCCCTTTTATCAGCGTAATGCAGCGATATACATCCTTTTATAGCGTGCCTGTTTTCATCGAAGATATTATATGATACGAGAGCCGAATCAACTATTCCTCGTATTTTTTTGTCTATTATGCTGCAATATGGTCCTATAAACTGGTTTATCCACTGGTTTTTAAAGTGCACTCCGGGTTTGTACACTTGAGTTGGTTATTTGTGGTTTGGATGATTCGTATTTCTCCTTTTTGGCTACTAACGTTTATTCTTGTTGGCGATCTACTGCGGTACAATATCACTCACTTCGTGCGCGGAAAAATTGGTTATGTTTTCACGGTTTATAACTATTTATCTTAAGTTCATAGACAATTTCCAAGTTCTCATTTGGTTGGTTTTTCGTCTTTATTATTATGTTCTCACGGTTAATAATAATAGTTTGAACTTTCACACTTCTCCACTTTAGCACAACTCACATTCTTTCGGCGCCAGTTAAGATTAACGAAGAATTAATGTTTGAAAAAAATATTTTTTGTTTGGACTATGTCCGTTTTATTCAGCATCCAACTTAAAACTAACTTAATTTTTATTACAAAATATTATTTCTGAAGAAAATGCTTATTCTAAGAATTATATGGAAAATTACATTATATGACAAAAATGCTGATTAAGAAAATTAAATGGAAAAGTACAAATGATACTTGATGATACAAAACGAATTTGGATGATCTGCGATTTTACTGTGTGTTATGAGGTGAACTAAAAACATGTGGAACGGGTGAAGTTGGGTGAATATATATATATATATATATATATATATATATATATATATATATATATATATATATATATATATATATATATATATATATATATATATATATATATATATATATATATATATATATATATATATATATATATATATATATAGATATAGATATAGATATAGATATAGATATAGATATAGATATAGATATAGATATAGATATAGATATAGATATAGATATAGATATAGATATAGATATAGATATAGATTTAGATTTAGATTTAGATTTAGATTTAGATTTAGATTTAGATTTAGATTTAGATATAGATATAGATATAGATATAGATATAGATATATATATATATATATATATATATATATATATATATATATATATATATATATGTATATATGTATATATATATATATATATATGTATATATTTATATATATATATATATATATATATATATATATATATATATATATATATGTATATATATATATATATATGTATATATATATATGTATATATATGTATATGTACATATATATATATATATATATATATATATATATATATATATATATATATATATATATATATATATATACTATATATATATATATATATATTATATATGGGTCATTCTATTATATTTCGGGGAACCGCCCAAAATGATCTTAAATTTAAATTGTTGTTCTTTTTATTGTTGCTCTGATAAAAGAAGAAGACTCATGTATTTTTATTTTTTATTTTGACAATCGAAATTCCCGTTATTCGATATGTCAGTTTGAACAGCTTTCGCACTTTTAATATTGTGTCTATACATAAAATGTTGTATTTTCCGTTCTGTAAAAGATATTGTTTTCGTTTTTACTACATTAGAAAGGTGAATATTTATGGTTAACAAATAAATAAATAAACATTCAAAGTACCGTTATTTTCGAAGTTATGGCGAGATATATGTGCGCACGGCTTTTTACCGCTAGCTACCAAAATCTTAATACTATTTATACAGGGTTTGAAAGGTAGAGGTTCAGCCTTTTAAACAAGATATAAATCATATTTGCACTGCATCTAGTTTGGCTGCTATATGACTAGAGTTACAAAATACGACTAGAGTTAGTAAAGTTGAAAAATTACAAAATTTTCATTTTTTTCGTTGTGAATTCAAATTTAGGAAAAAGAGCGATATATATGCTATTCCTAGGAATAAATTTGATCACAATTAAGTAGAGCATCAAATGAGTCTAAAAGCAAAACTTTATGTTACATAATTTGAGCATCAGAGGATTTTAAAAATTAAAACGTTATTTTTTTGTTCAGTTTTATTATACATTACAAGTTCGTTTAAAGTTAGAAGAAAAGAGAATTTCTCGGTCCTGCACTAATTTTATGATTTTAAAACACAATAATACAATACTTGAAATGAGTCAACAAGCACAAACACATTTAAATATTACAGAAAGAATTTTTCCTCGTAAGCAACTTTTATTTACAACTATTGGATTGGGAAACATTTTAGTATTAATAAAGTTTAAACCGGCATTTGGCATAACCTGAAAAATTTATCTAGTATTTTTAACTGTGCTGATATTACGAAATCTCTTATTTAGTAACTTTTTAGTTGATATGTATTCTAATATAGACACATAGCCAAAGTGCACGGACTTGACGTTACTTCTAAATTTACACCATTCAAAAAATTATTCTGGATTATTGAAAAGACTGTCGTCAACAGTTATCAATATTGCTAATCTAGCGGTTCTCTTAATGGTGCCTCGTATACCATGTGATGGTCCCTTTCCATGGCTAGGAGTAAAGAAATTCCATTCGCAGTCAACGCCAAAATCCGCTTTGTGATAGTTGATGTTTACAAAATTTTTCTTCTTTTTGAATTGGGATACAGCTCCATCAGAAAAATAATATTATTTCGTCGGATTTGGATATTCAGCCCCATTTGCTTGTACATATTTTATAAATTTCGTTTGAAAAGTGTACACTGCTACAGTATAATGCGTATCTTCTTCTGAAATTACTGCGTAGGAGAGTATGCTTATTGAACCTGTTGCTGATTTATAGTAGGCTACGATCGGAAACAATGTTGCTTGCGGTGTAAAATAATGTGCTGCTTGTGCTTTATTCTGAGTGACAAATTTAAAATTTTCCGAAAATCCAAAATCACTACATATTTTCCTTCTTGTAAATTACTTTTTACTGACTTTAAATATCCTGACTGTTCTTTGGTGCTGCTAGTCCGAATTTTGAATATTCTGATAAAATATCGGCATTTCGTCAACTGAAGACGTGATCTTTATCAGTTTGTATATATTTTGGACGGAAATTCAATTATGTCACTTCATCTATTACTCCAGATTTTATGAAGGTATACTACTTTGTTTTGCCGCCATTTAGGCGAGTATTAGTATTGACAGTTCATACTTGACAGGCGTGAAGTAGACACGTGGCAAATTCTTCCACAAGACAATTTACGCCGCCGTACATATGCCAATAGGATGTTACAGCTCGCCCATGACAACCCCGATTTTCATGAAAAAATCATAATGAGTGACGAGGCACATTTTCATTTAAATGGATATGTGAATAAACAGACTAGTCGGTTCTGGGCAATGGAAAACCCTCACATTATTCATCAGTCACCTTTACATCCATTAAAAGTGACAGTCTGGTGTGCAATTTGGTCAGGAGGAATCATTGGACCTTACTTCTTTGAAAATGAAAACGGCGTAACGGTAACTGTGAATGGGGAGCGATATCGTGATATGATTGAAAACTTTTTAACGCCACAACTGCATACTTTGGGCTTGATTAACATGTGGTATCAACAAGACGGTGCCAATCACATACAGCCAGGATTACAATGAAATTACTGCGAGAACTCAAAAAATGGTGATGTTGATTGACCTCCACGGTCGCCTGATTTGACTGCTCCGGACTTCTTTTTGTGGGGATATCTAAAAAGCAAGGCTTATGCAAACAAACCAGAAACGCTTGAGCAACTCAAACAAAATATTCGTGATGAAATTAATGAAATACCGCGTGAAATGTGTGAGAATGTAATGAAAAATGTGCTCAAAAGGGCTCGCTTGTAAGGCTAACAGAGGCGGACATTTATCTGATATTGTATTCCATACATAATTGCCGACATTAAATAAAACATTTATCAATATAAGATCCATTCTTTTTCATTTAATCAAAAATCATAAACAAACAAAGTAGTATACCTTCCCGGCGGACACCCTGTATTTATGAATGATGAAAATCGAATGAGATGATTTGAATTTTATGAATGATGTGAATGTATTGTATTTGATATGAATTATGAATGTACATATTTAGTCGTGTGATTTCTTCGAAATAATAAAAATTTAAATGAGAGGTAAATGATTTCACAACAGTTGCACTAAGATTACTATTAAATTTAAGTTATTTAATTTAAATAAAATTAAATTTTTAATTTTAAATTGGACAAATTTGAAAAAAGCTATTGCGAACTCAACTTGTTTTAAACTAAATAATCTTAAATCAGACATATAATCACAGAAAAAATTTCTTTAACTCTTTACCACAGAGAAATAAATTACAATCAGAGACCTAAACGGAAGGAAAATTCATTGTTAAATCAAATTCACGATGTCGTTACAAATGGGAAAATATCTCTAGCGGTTGTTTATAGAAATGTTTAGCTAAAGCTCAACCCCTATTTTGGTCTATTTGCTCAATATATAGGGGTTTCCAATAGGAATGATATGATTTTTAAGTGACGTTTCGGCCATTTGTAATATGTCATGATCTGTCATTTTTTGTTTCATTGTATTCAGTAATGTTTACAATTTCATCTTGGTGAGATATACGCAAGAACAACGTTTACAAATTGCAATTACAAACGATAACGATTTTTTTAAGAAAATCATCTTCTCCGATGAGGCTCACTTTCATCTGAGTGGTGCGGTAAATAAACAAAACTGTCGGTTCTGGTGCGAAGAAAATCCACAAATTATTCATGAAAAACCACTACATTCATCTAAATTGACAGTTTGGTTTTTGGTCTGGTGGAATCATCGGTCCGTATTTTTTTCGAAATGAAGCTGGTAACACCGTTACTGTCAATGGAGATCGGTACAGATCGATGATAACCAACTTTTTATGGCCGAAATTGGAAGAAGTTGATCTTGACAACATTTGGTTTCAACAAGACGTGGCTACGTGACACATAGCAAGTGCAACAATTGAATTATTGCGAGAAAAGTTTGGATCATATCACTCTTATTGGAAAACCCTTTACATTCATACACATATTTCTCGCTCAATATATTTTTTCTATACGCGCACGTACAAATAAAAAATATTAATTTGTTTGTACAGTATAACACCCAAATTATTCTTCAATATGAAAATCATTATGATGGTGTTCTCTGTAGGTAAAAAAACAAATGGAAAAATAACAAATTCAACTTATTTATTATTTTCGTTTGAAAGTATCCTTTCTCTTATTGTATGATTTATATTTAATAAAGCAGAATGAAATGAAAACTAAAAGGAATGTATTTATTATGTATATATGTACAACTCGTATATAAATACTATTTAAAATAATATGTGTGCAAGATCGAATATTTCTTGTCGTTTAGGTATATAAAATTTAAATACTTAACCTTGAGGGAAGTTTCCGTCAGAAGACGGGTCGTTCGGGGAACCCCTCAGGGAGGGGTCCTCTCCCCCCTTCCCTGGAACTTAGTAATCAATGGACTACTATTGGTACTGGAGAGAGAAGGGATAGGTGTGGTTGCTTATGCCGATGATGTGGCGATAGCTGTCTCGGGAAAGCACCTGGGAACAGTCAGGGATATGATGCAAAATGCGTTGTCAATCACTGCGGGTTGGGCCAGCAGATGTGGATTGGGGATTAACCCATCAAAAACAGAGCTGGTCCTTTTCACTAGGAGATACAAAATTCCGGCAATGGTTCCACCGAGCCTGAATGGTACTACGCTGGTCCTTACTGATAAGGCGAGATTCCTAGGGATTCTCCTGGACAGTAAGCTCAGTTGGACGCCAAACACGATGGAAAGAGTAAAGAAGGCCACTGTGGCACTCTACTCTTGTAAAAACGCCATTGGAAGGAAATGGGGCCTGAAACCGGAGCTGGTGCACTGGCTTTACGCGGCAGTTGTAAGGCCCATACTGCTGTATGGTGTGAGTGTGTGGTGGCCAGCTCTGGAGAAATCATCATATACTAACATGATGGCGAAGGTGCAGAGGGCAGCCTGTTTGCTCATTAGTGGGGCTCTGAAAATCACCCCCACTAGTGCCTTAGAGGTCATACTGCATCTTCTCCCGTTGGATATTATCGGTAAGCAAATGGCGGTTAATACGGCCGCCCGGCTATCAGCGGCCTCTTGTTGGAAGTGCCTGCAAAAGGGGCACTCAACTATAGTCAATTCGGTGAGGCATGACTTGGAGAATTTAGATTATAAGATACCCATGTTGTGCTTCGACAAGTGTTTTAAGGTGATTCTCCCCTCTCGGGAGGATTGGAACAGAGGTCTCCTTATCGAGACCGGGACGGTTAATTTCTTCACCGACGGCTCCAAGCTCGATGGTAGAGTGGGAGCGGGTGTGTTCTGTGGGGAATTAAATGTCAATTTATCTTTTCGTCTACCTGATTACTGCAGCGTGTACCAGGCTGAAGTTATAGCGATCGAAGAGGTCATGAACTGGTTGAAGCATAATGTGATATCGTGCATTGATATCACTATTTATGTGGACAGTCGGGCGGCCATTCTTTCGCTGGATGCAGTTTCCCTGGCGTCACGGGTGGCATTGAATTGTCACACATCTCTTAACTAGATGAGTGAGCATTTCAATATCCAGTTGGTCTGGGTTCCGGGTCACTCTGACGTTGAGGGGAATTGCAGGGCAGACGAGTTAGCAAGGTACGGTACAACTCTCCAACTGGAATCAGGGAGAGAATGTTTAGGGAGACCTATGTCTATGCTGAAAACGGCAAGCCATAGGAAAGCAGTTGCCTTGGCGAATGCTAGGTGGCTTGAGAGTCCAACCGGTAGGATAGCGAAGCAAGTATGGCCTGTGCTGAACTTGAAGCACTCTAAGATCTTAATCACACTAGGGAAGCGTGATTTAGGTAGAATTGTAAGGGTACTTACCGGAAACTGCCTTTTCGGAGATCATGCGAGAAGGCTGGGTCTAGATTCAAATAATTTCCGCAGAAGCTGCAGGAACGAGGAGGAGGAAGAGACTCTTGTTCACTTTCTATGCTCATGCCCTGCGCTAGCTGGCAGAAGACATGATCACTTGGGCAAATACACCATGGACAGCCTCTCTGATCTCGAAAGCTGCAATGTGCGAGATCTTTTACGCTATATTAATAGCACTAAATGGGTTTAAGGAGTTTGATGATGTTGGATCCCGTGGTATCACAATGGGCCATAACTGGCGTAAGTGTGCGATGGGAGCCACTGAAACCTAACCTAACCTAACCTTGAAAAGGAAGAGGATCTATTTTAGATGTATGTAGCTACATTGATTACGTTTTGGTGTGCTGCATGAAATATAATTTTAAAAAAACAAATGTTTGGAGGAAATGATACGAAGCATCTAAAATTTATCAACGAAAAAGAAACAAATAATTAGTTTTTAGTTATCGTAGTAAACATTTACATATACATATTTGTATTTAGTATACATTATGTATATTTTATATGCCTCTCTATACTGATTTGTCCAAATTCCAAGAAAAAATTAAGTTATATATGTATTTAATATATAACTTAATTTTTTCTAAGTGCTACTATACAGATGATATATGATTGAATATTAAAATACCTAACAATTTTGTAAATGATTTTATTTTTGAGAAAATCAATAAAATCAGCTTATACCGGAAAGATGTCATTGCGAGAATGTACTATATGTATATTTAAATTTACCTCCAAAAAATTAATCAAGCATACAAATTTTTGTTAACGTTTTCCCTAATTCAATATTATCTGAAGCATGGTAGTAATTAATTTGTTTCGACTACCAATCTCATGCACACATTTTAAGACGTTGAAAATTAAGCTAGTTATTGATTTTAACCAAATTTGCAAAAACATTAATATTTCGGTGCCGGTTTTAGTATATATAATTATGACTCATCATAATTTATGAGTATACACGATATCTTTGCAGTTCCATTTTTAAACTGCTAACACTAAGCGTAAAAATCACCCTATATGGTTTTCCAATGACAATAAATAAATATTTCGTTGTTCGTTGTGGTCAATCGATTTACAAGCTCACACACTGCAATTTTTAAATAAAAATAAAATATTCACGGAATATTTTCATAAAATATTTTCACGGTATTTTGTGGTTTTTACAAGATCGGACGGAAGGTTTCAGAACATAACGAACGGCAAGTCTACGTGAGTGTGAGTTACATAATCTCTCAGAATAGCACACTTTACGATGGCAACTGATAAACATTCGGCACTGCATTCTATACGAATTCCAACAAGGAAAAAATGCTTCAATATTTCTAAGATAAATTTGGTTGTTGTCTATTTTTTTATATAAAATAAATTTGCTTAAAAATTTGTAAAAATTAACTCATACACCTAATATGTATTTAATTCCATTTCTAACTGACCAACTTTTGGTTGGTAGATTTTGAGATCTCATATAAATATATGTGCTGAGTTTATTTACTATTTAACAATGTTTAGTGGACAGTTCAACTGGAACAAATTTCACGAGCATCATACCCTTAGAATACTCTATATTACCCGAAACTTATCGTGGCAGGCGATTCAAATTGGACCGCAAGGCGCACCACTTGTACCTCTGAAAACACCAAGCTTTTTACGAATAATGTCAACCGTTACCGCCTTAATATAATAGGATCATCTCTTAAGAATCCGGACAAGTTATTTAGGGCTGACACGTAGTATTTGCAGTCTCTAACAAGCGAGTATTGGTTGGAACTTGTTGCTCTCCAAGAAACTTGGTCCAAACATAACCTCTAGTATATAGGGCTAGAGGATAATCAGGCCTATCTAATTTGGTATGTGTTATTCCAATAAAAAGGTTTAAGTTCGCCTGAGCATTTTCTAGGCATCGTGTAATATGTAATATTGCGAAAGGAATTACTCATACATCATACTAATAATCAAAAATTTATGAGATGTCTAAGCATAACCAATAGTAGATATGCACAGAGGACACTGTACAAATGGTTGCGCTCTCCTGAGAATTTTATAGATATAGTATAGTTTTCATATAATATTGCGAATGGAATTGCTCACAGATTATACTAATTATTATAAATTTAAGGGATGTCTGAGCATAGCCGCGTGTACGCGGCTAACTCAGCCCTATGGAATTGCTCACACATCATACTAAGTAACAATAATATCTGAGATGTCTAAGCATAACCACTACTATATTTAGATAGAAGATATATGAGGACGGACAAGCGGTTTTCGCGACTGATGTTCTCATATACCAGTTGAAAGTCTATGTAGAGTTGGTGAATGGTTATGTTGTATTCCAACATATTTCCAAGATTAAGTTTGGTGTGAAAAATTGATAAGTGATTGATCGGTTGGGGCGAAAACCACATTGACAGTCATCGACGATATTTTCGGCGAGTATAACATTAGCAAGCAAATTGTAGGCGATTTTAACCAGAGCTGTCACTGAAATTTTCACATTTGAGACGATTTTGAAAGTAGGTTTCCCATACTGAGAGAGCATTAGCCACGTTCGTTCTTAGCTCGCCATTCGTGTTTTAATGACTATGGATCTTGGATGAAACTCTTTAGTCAAATTGCTAGCGTTAGTAAAACAATCTGTGAAGTTTCCGTTTGGAACCAGTTTTCGTTGTAGGTCTTCTTATATTCAAAATAATTTTGTCACAGGTATTTGGTGTTTCTAGTGTTACGAGCAAACCGTTTTTTACACTACTTTCGTTTATTTCCGTCGAGTTAATGGCATTGATCATCGAACCAAACATTGCGTGTTCTTGGTTGTCTTCTTCCAATTGTATTTTCAGCTGCGGCAATTATGGAGACTAAGATACATCAAAAGTTTCGAAATCGAGATGTCAATTCATTGCTAATAATATGTAAGCCACCACATTCGGAATGTTATATGCCACTTATCGTGGCAGGCGATTCAAGTTGGACCGGAAGGCGGACCACTCGTACCTCTGAAAACACCAAGCTTTTTACGAATAATGTCAACAAAAAGTTCCGTTACCGCCTTAATATGACTGTGGCCAAAAAGTAGTAAGACTTTAATTTAAATTTCGCGTAGAAAACCATTCGTCGAAATATTGTTTTTTCTATGTTGGTATGACTGTCAGTGACATCTGTGTCAAATGTCACATCAAAATGATCATTAGTGTTTAGTATACGCTTGTCTTTCTGAAGTACAAAAAGTGCATTCGGCGATTTTTACAATGAATGAAATTATTCAACAAAGAAGTTCCATTAAATGTTGTGTGCGGAATCAATTTTGTGGTGCCGAAACGTTCAGAATGTTACAAAAGGCCTTCGGTGCTAATTGTATGTCGCGAGCAAGTGTTTTTGATTGGTACAAATTGTTCAAAGAGGGTCGAGAACGTGTTGACGACGAACCACTTCTAGGACGGCTATCAACATCAACTGATGATCAACACGTTAACAAAATCAAGGAATTTGTGATCGAGAATCGACGATTAGCAGTCAGAGACCTTACTGGCATCGTTGAAATATCGGAAGGATCAGTGAAAACCATTTTGAAAGATCATTTGGGCCTAAGAAAAGTGAAAGCACGATTGGTTCCAAAATCACTTAATTTTTTGGAAAAACAGCGTTGCGTTGACGTCTGTGAAACAATGGTTTCCGACTACCAGGATGTCATGAAACGTATTATAACTGGCGATGAGTCTTGGATATACGGTTACGACCCGGAAACAGACGATCAATCGGCCGAATATCGTGCCAAAGGTGAGCCGAAGCCGAAAAAACACGTCAAAGCAAGTCAAAAATCAAGGTGATGTTGACAGATTTCTTCGATTATCGAGGTGTGGTGCACTCCGAATTCCTTCCGACCGGCCAAAATGTCAACAAGGAATACTATTTGAGTGTTATGCGTCGTTTGCGCGAAGCATTCGTAAAAAGAGGCCGGAATTATGGGTCGACAACTCTTGGTTTTTGCACCACGATAATGCACCTTCTCATACTGCATTGGTTTTACGTGATTTTTTCGCCAAAAATTCCACCCATATCGTCCCGCAACCACCGCATTCGCCTGATTTAGGCTCCGTGTGACTTCTGGCTGTTCAGCAAACTCAAACGACCGCTCCGGGGAAACCGTTTTGAGTCAATTGAAGATATTAAACGTGAATCGCTACGCGCATTCTAGGATGTTCCGGAAATTGACTTTAACAACTGTTTCGAGGGTTGGAAAAAACGTTGGCACAAGTGTATTGAGGCCGGGGGGGATTACTTTGAGGGGGACGAAATAGACTTGGAGAAATAAATAAAGAATTTTAAAATTATGAACAAAGTCTTTCTATTTTTTGCCCACAGTATTATATTATTATACGATATCTAGAAATTTGCCAGTGACCAATCCGTTTTACTGTAATAATACATATCTTTTAAGATAGGTCTGAGTTGTCCTCTATCTATATACACTAGCGATATCAAGAAAATCCTCAGACGAGCCCAATCCTTTTTATTGGAATAACACATAACAATTTAGATAGGCCTGAGATCTCGAAAATTTTATTTTTTTGTATTATATATTACCGGACAAGTGGTGCAGTGGTTAAAGCTTCGGCACTTGGACCGGGAGGTGCTGGGTTCGAAACCCATCAGAGGCTAGATGCAAATCGAATTTTCATCATCGATTACGAACGGTGATGTTAATAAATACAACTAAGATCCTCTATGGAGTGCAGAATTCCGTGTCACCGTGCCATTGTTTCTCATCTTTAGATAGTTATTGTTTATTCCATATGTGTGGAGTTAGCAGGACTTATATTTAAGTAGATTCTGAAAGGTATCAAAATATATACATATAAACAAAAATTGTTATGTACATACATATTCTACACTATTGCAAGCGCACCATACACAAATTATATAAATATACAATATGTATAATTCTTCACTTTACTAATCAAACTCACACAAATTATTATTGAAATTATTATTTATTTATCAACACATATATGTTTATTATTAATTTATTAGTTAATTTAAACTGATTTGAATTAAAATATTAATTTATTTAAAGGAGAGACAAAAACACGTCTTTCTTCTACGACGCTCAGTCCAAACTCTTATGACGAATATACTCCCGACATTATGCGAACAAATTTCGTTTCGTTTATACTCGGCATAAACAGTTAAAGAATTAAGTAAATAAATAAAACAACTAGAGGCAATAGTAATACGAATTTTTGCTGCCTTGATGGCATCAGGAATGTTGGTTTATTCTGATATTCGGTTTATAACCATAGTCATAGAAAAGTAAGCGGAGATTGCTAGCACTCATGTTTTGAGTGCCACTGACCAAATGGCACAGTGGTTAAACCTTTGGCGTTTGGATCGGGAGGTACCGGGTTCGAATCCCGATTGGGGCAGGATGCAAAGGGAATTTTCATCAACAGATTACGATCTGTGATGAAATAGAACACATCTACGCCCTCTGTCGGAGTGCAAGACTCACGGGCCGACCCATCTCGCATGCCAGTATAGGCTGGCATGGAGTTATGCAATGTACAGATGGTAATAAAATCGGACCTATAACCGTACGCCCTCGAATTGGCCTACACTGGCGTAAAAGTAAGGACGGAAAAAGTAAACCTCGAAAGAGTTGGGAGAGCCTTGGCTCCAGAACAGATTACAGGGATAAAAAAAAACCTGTTTTATTCTGTTTTTTAAACTTATCCTCTACAGGGTTATCTTAGGTATTATCTGTAAAGGTTATTAGTCTGAGATGTCGTATCTGAGTTTCTCGGATCTAGTTCCTCTTTGATTTTTCTATGGTTCTTGAATCAAGAAAATTTATTTTTGTATTAGTACCGTTGTAACCGGACAAGTGGTGCAGTGGTTAAAGCTTCGGCGCTTGGACCGGGAGGTGCTGGGTTCGAATCCCATCAGAGGATAGATGCAAATCGAATTATCATCATCGATTACGATCGGTGATGCTAATAAATACAACTAAGACCCTCTGATGGAGTGCAGAATTCCGTGTCATGCGCCGACCCAGCTTCCATGTCAATGTACAGGTTGACATGGAGCTTGCAATGTGCAGGTGGTATACTGTAGTTGTGTGAGTAGGTGAAGTAGGGTGGGTTAATGATGTGGAGTGAATGAGTGGTATCACAATGGGCCTAAAAATTGGCCTAAGTGTGCAGTAAGCAACCACTGAAACCTAACCTAACCTAGTACCGTTGTATTCCAGGTAGCGCCATTCCAGCAAGTAATCAATGCGTTTTTCTGTGCTGCAAATTTATTTGTTTAAACTGATCACTAGCCATTTCAATAAAAGAAGGCATGGCTTAAGCAGGCGAAAGAAGATAATTTTCCGAATTTTCAAGGGTTCTAAAATTTAACCGGTAAAAACTGAATTGGTTACATTCCAGTTGAGCTGAATTGGTTACATTCCGGATATTAGATGGTCATTTCTATATACATTTTCTTATAAGTTTTCGAAAGATGTTTTTTTATCATTATAAGCATAACGATCCTTATTATGTGCCGATGGGCAAATCTAAGCTGTGCGGTATGTCGAATTCAAACTAACTAATGTGAAACTTTTTAGGGTCCTTTCGGTTTTGCTCATTTACATACCACTGCTGCTTAACACTGATATAAATAATAATACATATTAATGTATTATGTTTCGTTTTCTTTACAGGAGTTAAACAAATGCAAAACAGAGTTGCAATATTGGCGATCAAAAAGTCCAGCCTCATCTCTATGTACATCTTGTGGGCAAATTTTAGCTGTGCCACCAGAAGAAATGGATGCTCTAGTGAATCAAGGTTACAAACCTGAAGATATGGAATTAGAACCAATCATACATGATGAAGAGGACTATAACACGATTATTCAAAATAATAAAGAATTAAAAAATCAGAAATCTAATGAAGTACAAATAATTAATCCAAATAAAACAGAAAACAAATATGATATTTCCTACAATAATAATCATCTAGAAATCAATAATTTGGGACAAATATTACAACCATCATCACCAGGATCACAAAATGTTCCTCAAATGTTGAGTCAAGTAGTAGAGACTATATCAACATTACCTGTAGCGGTGTCAGCTATATTAGCACATAATAACAACAAAATAACGTTGCCGAAACGAAAGTTAAATGAATCTGGCGATAATAATAAAAAGATAAGAAGAGTACAAACTAAAAGTAATAATTATAGTAATCGTCAAGCTAATTTATTTTTAGGTAGTATAAGTAAAGGGAGAAAATAATTACACAAATAAACAGATATACTTTATAAATTATTTATAATACATATTAGTTTTGTGTTTAACATATTTTTTAAATGTAATTAAAGTTAGATTAAATTAATTAATATTATTTATCTTAAGGCACAATTTTATGATTTTTGTAGCACAGTTTTTGAGCTTTTTAAAGAACCTCTTCTGATGTGAACTTATGTTATTTTTCACATTACAATTTCCAATTTTCTTTTCTACATTCTGATCCAAAATATTTTTAAGCGAGGATTTTCAATTAAAATGTCTACATTTGTAGGAGAGCGATCAAGTCAAGCGAGAACGACAATTAATAATGCTTGAAGTTTTTGGGACGTTCCTAAAAAGAGAAAAAACACGAATATAATTAAAGTTTGTTTCATGATTAATCATGTTTTTCACTTTTGTGTACTTTTATCACTTAAATTAATTAATTATAAATAAGAATTAGTTTTATTTTTGAATTTTTAACAATATTTATTGGTTCGTCCTTATGGTGATAGTAAATTTGAATATTTGATTTTTAAAAGATCGATTTCGGAAATATTCCTTCTTCAGTTTTTTTAAAACAACTATTACATTTCTTAATTTTACATTGGTCTTATATACTATGGTTACTCTAGGAGGAGTCAAAACGTAGAGTAACCATAATATATAAGACCAATGTAAAATTAAGAAATGTAATAGTTGTTTTAAAAAAACTGAAGAAGGAATATTTCCGAAATCGATCTTTTAAAAATCAAATTTCTTATTTATAATTAAATAACTAAAGTACTACAATGAGAATACATATAATCATATCTTGAATTTTATAAATGTCTGTTAACACGTTTATTGCCACCATAGAAAAAAAATGTATTAGAAAAATGCGGCTCAATAAATAACGGTTAAATGTAATTGTTTTTTCTAAATAAAACTTACAATAATGAGGCAAATGCGAGGGTAATCCAGCACTATGTTTAGAGTGTTGCAATTAAGTGCCGAAAAAATATTTTACTTTAAAACATATGCATGTGATCCACCGATGGGTCACATGGCAGTAAACGTGTTAATAGGCCAAGGTTTACGATGTTTGTTCTGTTAACATTTTATATTCTTGTGTTTAATCATTTACAAGTTCTTTTAGCAAATTTTATAAGCAATTTTTAACTCTGATTATAATTTAAAGAATTGTCGAAAATTCAAATATATTCTTTTATAGTAGATATATTTAAAATGGTTAAAAAGTGAAACCTCTATAGCGGAATCCTGCGGGACAAGTATTGTTTCCGTGTTTAACGAGTTTCCGTCTATGAGGATTTCGAGCATATTTGTTTAATATCGGGTTATTGGGGCAGTAAAGTTCATTGTGCATTTATATATATATTAAGTAGAAGAGTATAGAATAAGTTCATTTAAATAAATATGTTAATTTAAAAAATGTATGATAGAACCTGAAATACATCATGAGGGATATTCCAATCGACTGGAAAGTAAGCCATTCACAACTCAAAAATTTAGCTACGCGACAATTTTATCAAGCAAATTTTAAATTTGAATAGCATTTGATTCAAAGAAGAAGCTAGTTAGATAATATATTATTATTATTAAATTTCTTGCATTGCTTTAACTTTTGTCACTTGATAAATTAAATTAAATAATTCAGTTTAAAAACAATTCTAAATATCCCTTGCAGCGATAAGTTTTGTTTTATTTTAGTTGGGAAAATCGATTATGAATATAATTAATTAAAACTATTAAGCAGTTCCAAAGGAATTGAGGAAGAATTATATTGGAAATTGATTTTCTAAACTAATTCTCTACCGAGTATATTTACAATTGTTTTATTAATTCAGTTTAATAAAATTTAGACTTCTGTCGTTTACAATTACATATTATAAGGAAATTTAAAAAAATAGATTTCAAATTTAAAACTTACCTAATAAAACTGGTCAAGTACTTGCGAATTGCTCGTTTGCCAACTTGCTAGCCGATCGAGTACATAATACAACATTGTGTACTAGAGATTCATTCTTAGAACAAATTTCACTGTAAATAAAGTTGTGATATGTTGTGTACTCGACTCAATCTAATAAAATTATAATGTCGAGGTAACTAAGAAAATGCTCTTTAACAGAGTCAACTAGAAAAACTACAACAATGAAAATAAATCAAAATAAAAATGCATAATTCAATTTTTATTAATCAGAAATTCGGAAGCCAAAAACATTTTTACAATTTTACTTTAATTTTTAGTAATCAAGTATATTTTAATTAGACACGACTTTGGAAATGAAATCAAGGAACTTACAACTAAACAGAGAAGAATTAACAGATTTAAAGAAAGAAAATGAAGAAATAGGAAAATGAACAACGATAAAAGACACTGAAAGAAAAAAACTGGACACTCCACAAAATTGGCCGAATCTTGACAATTCTAGAAGAAACATAATTGTTTAAAAACAATAATTTCCAGAACAACGCGCCTAATCCCAAAGCATTGAGACACAAGAGACAAAGATACAAGAGAGTTAAACTCAAATATTTCTCACTGTATATGAATAATATTACTTACAATTTTCGATCAGCGTACATAAGTAATATTTGAGAACGAGAGGTTTCTATATATTTTTCCTTTTTAATTTCGCACAATTAAATACAAAGCTGTACATATATACTCGTACCGAAACCAACACAAAAGAATTCAATACATTTGTGTTGGTTTCACTCGTGCATTCGAATATTGGTTCAAAATATTCTTAAATATAAGTCAACGCTCATTGACAGATGCCTATATAAAAAAAACTACTAAAGCGTATTTTGGAATTAGATATACACTAACAATGCAACGTGAGTTTTAATTTTTTTTTTCATTTTTGTTCGTTTCTGCACCTACACATTTATAATTAGTTTTTAAAAAAAAATTACTATGGAAAAAAAATTACCAATACATCTATAGTTAGTTATTGTTTATTTCATATGTGTGGAGTTAGCAGGACTTATATTTAAGTAGATTTTGATTGGTTGCATGTTTTGTAATCAGAATCTACTTAAATATAAGTCCTGCTAACTCCACACATATGAAATAAACAATAACTAACTAAAGATGTATTGGTAATTTTTTTTTCTATAGTAAATATTATTTAATAACTAAGTATGAATGTTTTGGTGCAGAAACAAACAAAAATTTAAGAAAAATCAAATTTACGTTGGATTATTAGTGTAACCAACACAATCTTCAGTAGTTATTTTTTATAGGTTTCTGTCAATGCGAATTAGAGCAGAACTTATATTTAAGAAGATTCTGTTTGTAACATAGAATTATATACTTAGAATGAATGTACACTTTTTTCGCATATAAAATTTGCTATTTCATGTGTAGCAAATCAGAGCAGGATGGTTATATAAAAAATGCATATGGTGGTCTCATATCTCAAAATAAAAACCCGTCAAACCAGTTTTTGACGCGTTAAATTTTGTGGTCTTAAAAAATTTTGAAAATATTAATTAATATAATTAAAATAGTTAGTGGATTGTGTATAGTGCATCATTTGGTAATAAAAATTAGAAGCATTTAATAAAATCAAGTGTCTCGTGAAAAACTGCAAAACACGCCTAAAAAATTACAGGAAGGAATTTCGTACCATCAGTAAGTGTTTATATAAAATAAAATGTAAATTATGTTAAGAAGAAAGTGATTTGTGGTAAAATTATCCTTAACTTAAGTTATAAATCAGAAAAAAATAAGAAAACAATTTTGGTTGTTGGCGAGGGTTTTTATCGTTTTGTAAACATATGTCATTACCAGCGCCGCATTTTTCTTATTTTAGTTCAATAAAACGTCGTTTCGCTTTGCTTTTCATACTTTATTTTTATTTTGGAATATGTACTGTAAATACAAATTTTACAGAAATTATAATGTAAACATTTGTTTTTAGTTTACCAAAATATGGAGAATTGAAAAAGCAATGGTTGAAGCCTCATCAGATGATATTTCAATTGGCCAAGAAATTTCTAAAGTAGACGAACCTAATATGTATGACGAAAATTTTTTTGGATACCCAATTATACTAAGTGAATTTTCAATTAATGTTATTGAATACATAGGGGAATTTATAGTCCGATATTTATTTAGAAAATTGAAATGTGAGGACTTGCAAATTAATACAACAATTCACTAATCAATTAAAAATTAGGGGTTGTCTTTTAACTCTTTCGCCGCCAGTATTAAAAATTTGTAAATATTCCGAAGCAGTTATTAAAACGGGAATTGACTATTGCGAGCTACTAAAATATAACGCAACTACAATCTAGTTCAAAATTGTTTAAAAAATTTGTTATAACGTTCTTCACAACGTAATTAGTGTAAATATTTTCAATGATGAAGATCAATATAGTCATTCTCAAGAACACGTTAATTTGTTAGCTCACTCTATCATAGAAAAATATTATGATATCCGGTTGAATTATTTTTGTAACCAAAGGTCATCTAAATTAACAAAAAGAAACAAGTTTCTTTCTTTATTACATTTTAAAGGAATGTGAAATAAATAAGCGTAGTGGTTTTATAATTACTATTTTTTATATACATAATATTATATTTAAATAAAAATAATTAATGTACTTTTATTAAAGAAATAAAAATGCAATTAAATTTAAATAATTTTTTAATTTTAACTTCCTAACTTCATTGCATTCGGTCGAAAAAAATGCTAAATACGGCCCTGTTAATTTATATGTTTTCTCTTTTACCCTCCGAATTTGACTGACTTGACAGCTAGCTCATTACATTTATTCTATATATGTTTTATTATTTTTATTTTTGGATTGTTGGTGTTTTTGACAGGACTATGTACTATTGTATATATAATAATTTCTTGTGTATACAAAAGTTTAATTTTTCTACGAAATGTACTAATTTCATTACCAATGTTTGTTTGCTTTTCATACACGTATGATGATCGTTTTCTAAAAAATATTTGGCAATCGATTTGTTGTTTTTGTATAGTATTCATATTCTTACTCGTACATATGTATACGTTTATTATTAATACATCGAGCAATATTTTACATGAATGCCCCAAAATCCAAATTTAATCATCAACAATTAATTATCATCAATTATGCCTGTATAACAACGAATTATGGGTATAGAAACGTGAACAAAATGTGTAAGCAAAATAAATAAAATTTAGTAAAAATTAAATTTAGTTTCGTATGACCTAACATTCTTACCTTTATAATTCGATCTCTAATCGTTTTGTAAACCGAAATTGATTCGTTTTTTTTTAAATCGAATCGGAGCAATACTAATGTATTCTATATGTAGAAATACATTAGTATTCTATGTTGAATAAATTAGTGTTGGTTTCGATTGAATCATAAATAGAAACACTACCAGAAATTCATTCATTTACGTATCTTTTTTCTTCTCCATTCCTTGTGTAAAATTATGTACAATTACACATCCACAAACATTTGATTCTCTTTAACGCGCATACCAAACGAGAATAGCCACCAATCGGAAATTTGCTGAACTTATTTTCATGAAAAATTTTGATAAACTGTTTTTATTTTTATAATTTATATATTAAAATTGAAAAATATTTAGAAAAGTAAAAAACTAGGCACGAGATTAAGAATTCTCGTTGATTCTTGTGAAATAATTTGTTGTCTACTGTAGTTGTACATTCCAATCGAACCTGCACAACTTGTCCAAGTTTGGGAGCTAATAACAAAATATTAAAAGAATACTTGGAAATACTAGAAAAACTCGTGACTAGTTATCTAACGAATATAAAAAAATTCTAGAGGAAAATGTTCACACAAGTGCATATCGAACCTGCACAAGATACCATTACTTTGGTGCAAGACCCTCTTAAATGTAAGTCCTGCTAACTCCACACATATGAAATAAACAATAACTAAGTAAAGATGTATTGCTAATTTTTTTTCTATAGTATTTTTTTTTAAATAACTAAGTATAAATGTGTTGGTGCAGAAACAACCAAAAAATGGACCAAAATTGGATTGTTAGTGTAACCAACACAATCTTCGGTAATTATTTTTAATAGGTATCTGTGAATGAGAGTTCGAGCAAGACTTATATTTAAGTAGATTCTGGTTGTTTATTTGTTTATAATTTTGTGACACACACACACATACTCCAACTCAATATGAAAAATACAATTACAGTTCGTTTCGTTCAAGGAATAAGAAATCTAAATCAAAACAATTTTCCCATATAATACTGTGGGCAAAAAATAGAAAGACTTTGTTCATAATTTTAAAATTCTTTATTTATTTCTCCAAATCTATTTCGTTCCCCTCAAAATAATCCCCCCCCCCGGCCTCAATACACTTGTGTCAACCTTTTTTCCAATCCTCGAAACAGTTGTTAAAGTCAATTTGCGGGATAGCCTCCAATGCGCGTCGCGATTCACGTTTAATGTCTTCAATTGACTCAAAACGGTTTCCCCGGAGCGGTCGTTTGAGTTTGCTGAACAGCCAGAAGTTACACGGAGCTAAATCAGGCGAATACGGTGGTTGCGGAACGATATGGGTGGAATTTTTGGCGAAAAAATCACGTAAAACCAATGCAGTATGAGAAGGTGCATTATCGTGGTGCAAAAACCAACAGTCGTCGACCCATAATTCCGGCCTCTTTTTACGAATAGCTTCGCGCAAACGACGCATAACACTCAAATAGTATTCCTTGTTGACATTTTGGCCGGTCGGAAGGAATTCGGAGTACACCACACCTCGATAATCGAAGAAAACTGTCAACATCACCTTGATTTTTTACTTGCTTTGACGTGTTTTTTTCGGCTTCGGCTCATCTTTGGCACGATATTCGGCCGATTGATCGTCTGTTGCCGGGTCGTAAGCATAGGTCCAAGACTCATCGCCAGTTATAATACGTTTCATTACATCCTGTTGGTAGTCGAAAAGCATTGTTTCACAGACGTCAACGCGACGATATTTTTCCAAAAAAATTGAGTGATTTTGGAACCAATCGTTTTCACTGATCCTTCCGATATTTCAACGATGCCAGTAAGGTCTCTGACTGTTAATGGTCGATTCTCGAGCAGCAATTCCTTGATTTTATTAACGTGTTGATCATCAGTTGATGTTGATGGCCGTCCTAGACGTGGTTCGTCGTCAACACGTTCTCGATTCTCTTTGAACAATTTGTACCAATCAAAAACACTTGCTCGCGACATACAATTATCACCGAAGGTCTTTTGCAATTCTGAACGTTTCGGCCCCACAAAATTGATTCCGCACACAAAATTTAATGGAACTTCTTTGTTGGATAATTTCACTCTTTATAAAAATCGCCGAATGCACTTTTTGTACTTCAGAAGGACAAACGTATTCTTAACACTAATGATTATTTTGATGTGAGATTTGGCACAGATGTCACTGACAGTCATACCAACATAGAAGAACAATATTTCGACGAATGGTTTTCCGCGCGAAATTTAAATTAAAAAGTCTTACTACATTTTGCCCACAGTAGTACATATACAAATTTATGAAAATCCTTTTTTGTTATGTTGTTTGCAGATGGCACAAAAATATATTTTCATATTTAATATAGTTCCCGTTGGAAATATTTGTTGGTCAGCTTAGACCTTCTTAAATTTGTGATATATACAAGTATGTATATGCCTATTTGTGTTCTGCCAAAATCTACTTAAATATAAGTCCTGCTCTAACACTCATTGAAAGATACCTTTACAAAAAAAACTACCAAAGTGTGTGTTGGATACACTAATAATGCAATGTAAATTTGAATTATTTTTTTTCTTTTTTGTTCGTTGCTGCACCTACACACTTACTCGTATACTTAGTTTTAAAAAAAATTGCTATGGAAAAAAAATTACTATGGAAAAAAAATTACCAATACATCTTTAGTTAGTTATTTTTTATTTCATATGTGTGGAGTTAGCAGGACTTATATTTAAGTAGATTTTGGTTCTGCCAAAACCAACAACAATTAAAAGCCATGAACAAAGTCTGAAACGCAAATACCAACATACAAGAAACTACAGAATACTGTGTTGGGGACACTAACAATGCTATGTAATTTGTTTTGTTCTTCTGCTCATTTTGTCATTTCGTGACATCCCGATGGACATCCATTTCGCACCACTAATTATTTTACTAGTTAGCGAGTTAGCACATATACTTCTTTATGTAGTGGTTGTCAATTTTTTGGGTTTCAAAGATTTTTTTTTGTTTTAATATTTTGGTTATTTTAATAATAGTATTCAAATAATTTTTAGTTCTTTTAAGAAGCAAAATATTTAATAGTAATTACATATTTTGCTTCTTAATTTGTTAGATAAAACAATTTTTTTTATGTTTTTTCGTTCATCGTTTTCATCATTACAAACATTGAGGAATAAATATATAAGAGAAATCAAGTAGTGCAAATTTTATAAGCCCATTTCTACGAGGTTAATCTTATTTTATAGTTTTGATATATTTATATACACAAATTTAATTTTTTACAATATTTAAACCATATATACGTATCTTATAAACATATCGGCACAGTTATTTTATAGTTCATTGTTCTTGTTAGGCTTATACAGATTGTCAATAGTAAAATAGATGGTTAACCTCAGAATGTCTACATGAGTCCTCTTATGTATATTTTGCTTTATGGTACAAATTAATGATATTAGTGTGTGAACATATTGAATTTTATTTGGAAATAATACAATGTATACATATACTCTAATCAACTTTCTGTAGTTTGGATTCCTTTGTGCGTATTGCTGTAGCAGGGCTTCTATTGTAGTTGGTTTTGGTTCTGCACATGGCAAAACGTTTTTATACACAGAAAAAATCTAAATAACTATATAATACTCCCACATACAAACTGAACTTTATGGACGATTACGGTCAACAAGAAAATAAGGGTTAGTGGAAAACTAAAAATTGTCAATGAAAACTACCTTAAAAATGAAATCAATGATAAGTATTATAATTAAATATATTTGTTAATCGTTTTAATCAGAAATGTAGATTTTCTAAGTTACATGAACATGAGGTATAATTTTAGTAAATTAAGAAATAAATTTTACTAGAAAAGGTTCTGCATCCGTATGGAAATTTTTTTATGTTTTTGTTATTTGGTGTCGAACGAACGAGACCGTTTTGTTTCCTTCATTTAAATTTTGTTTTTAATACAAAATCAAGTAAAACAATACTATCTTGTTTTTTGTTTTTAAATAATGCTAAACAAGGAAAGACAGTTAATTTAAAAGTTCTATCGAATACCTATTTTATCTAATCTATGCGTGTTATGTATATTATATGTATATATTATAAAGAAAAATAACTAATTATGTAAAAATATATTTACTGTAATTTTTTGTAATATTTAAATTAAACGATATTTTTATTGAACTTGAATTTTAAGTCCTGTTTCAAAATTTGATTGAGTAGCATTCAAGGGACTTTAAATTTAAATTTTCAAAACAATTATTTTAATTGAGAAGAAAGCTCTTCAAAATCCTAAGTAACTTTTTTATATTTCCAAGAGATCTGGAATGGAAAATTCAATAAATGAATTCAATATTTTTATCTGAAGCGGAATTTATTAACAAACATAACTTTGTTTGTCAAAAACATTTTATGCCAGAAAATATTGGAAAACATTGTCTTACTAAAAATGCTGCGCCTATTTTAAATTTGAACAATGTTTTCGATACGCCTATGAATTCTACATCACTCTCCTTAAAGGAACCATCTTAAAGGTTTCAGCAATGACACAAACAACCAGCCGATGAAGATGTAGAGTTACTGGAAATCATTAACAAGATAAATTGCTTCCATTGTGACAGTATTAGTGTTAAAAAACTTGATTGTGAAAAGTGTTCAAAAATAAGGAAACTTTGTTATTTTTACAAAAAAAATTAGCTTCGACACAAAAAAAAACTTCATGTCCTTCGAAACTTAAGAAGAAATTTTATTCTTTTAAAAACAAAGTACAATAAAATTAAAACTGTTACTACGGATAAGTTGTAGATAAATTTTCAGCTAATAATATGACAAAAAAGTTTGTAATCTTTTATTAAAAGGCGATTATTTCTACACGGAAAATGACAAGGTTTGCACAATGTCTCTTCTATAAATCGGCAACCACATATAAATATCTGAGAAATAGTTTGGAGATAAAGCTACCATCGGTTTCTTCAATTTGCCAGTGATAATGAACTTAATTGCATTTTGCCTGGAACCAATAAGATTTTGTTCATCCCGTTGGATGAAATCACAATCAGAAAGGATTTGACAGTTAATCCACTAACTGAACGCGTCGAGGGATACTGTGATACGGGAGCCGAGAGATCAGACCAAATTGCAACTTCAGCCTTATTTTTGTATATTACGGGGAATCGTTGGAAGTTGGAAGTGCGTATTGAATTATGTTTTGATAAATAACTCTATTAACGTAACTGACCTAGCTGAGTTAGTTATAGATAATATAAAGGTATGCCAATATATACTGAAATTAGATGTTGTAATGGTTACATGTGATCAGGCTACAACCAATGTAGCTGTCTACAGACATTTTGACGTGACCCCGGAAAACACGTACGTATTAGTTAATGAAAAAAAAAGATTTTTTTACAATTTGACCCTCCGATTTGATCAAATCCGCAAGAAACGCTTTCATTAAACACCGATTTGTTCATTTAGATTATGGAACAACCGATCTTAATGTCATTCGCAAAATGTATGATTTTGACAAAAACCAACCGTGCGACTACTGTCACGTTTAAGAAAGTATCATATTGATCCAAATAATTTCAAAAAAATGAGTGTAAAATTAGCGGTTCAAGTGTTATCTGTTATGTACAGCAACTCTAAACACAGCACCAGCTCTGTTTGACAATTATTTACCGAACGTTTTACCTACGGCAATAGTTATTGAACGATTCTATAACATTTTTGATTGCTTGAATTGTTGCAATTTTTCATCGAAAAATCCGTACGAGCGGCCGCTTAAAATAAAAGGCAAAACTCACGAATATTTAGTAAAGAGTTTAGTTTTTTTAAACGAGTTAAAAATTTCATCAAAAACTCAAAATTATTTTAAGTTTATTAAAGGGATACAGCTAACAATATCAGCTCAATTAGAGTTGATAAAATATTTAAATTCAAAATATGGCATAGAATATATTTCAACTGGGAAGACCAAACAAGACGTGCTAGAGAATTTTTTTTTTCGGCACTTAGACGAAAAGGAGGATATAATTATATTCCGTCAAGCTACGAATTTGGGATGCATTTTGTTAACATCGTCGTGTGCAAAATGATTTTTAATTCCATGTTGTCTAATTCCGTACCCGATGATGCTGAAAATTTAAAATTAAATTGGAAGGTTTTCAAAGCAGATAATGACACGAGTTTAAAACAATCGAACACTGATAACTCCAATGTGGCAATGGAAATTGATAATTTACCTGCTGGATTTACACTTTTTACGTCAAATGCAATATCATATTAGGGGAAGGAGGGGTAAGTTGACGAGTCGGGTAAGATGACGAATCATTAGTTTCATGAAATCCCGCACAGTAAGCACTTTTTTCTTATTTTGCTTAGTACTGCGCATGCGTCATTCGCATTGTGAAATAAAAACCACCAAGAACTGCCATTTTTTAGTTGAGTTATAGCTGTTTTAGTGTTTGCATCGATTTTTTTGGAAAATTAAACTGAAATTGAATAATAATTTAATAAAATTTGGTAAGTACTATTGCTTTGATTTAATTTTATTTTGAATTGAGTGTTTTGTTTTTGTCTATTCACTAATTAATAAACTTGAAATAAAGTTTAATTAAATATGTTTTCAGCTTTTAATGTTAAAATGGCGGGTCGGGTAAGTAGGCGAATTTACTTGGCGAGTAAGATGACGAACTCGTCTTCTTAGCCGCTTTGTTTATAAATTATTTTAATGTTTCCCTGTTAATTAAATTTACAGTATAACATGGTTAAAGTGTACGAAAGAAAGACCAACAGACAGGGATGGTCTCGTGAGTCAATGGCCAAAGCCGTAAAGAAAGTGAAGGAAGGCGCAGCAGTTAATGCGATGGCAAAACAATTCAAATTACCCGAAGCTACGTTACGGTGTTATGCTAAAAAATATCTTGAGGACGTAAGTATGCTCTGATGGATCCTCGAAGTTGAAGTTTAGGTTACCTCATACATAAAATTGAAAATTTGATTATTTATTAGGCTTTTCCAACCAGCGCGAGACGGTTCAAATCAACCTTTTCTGACGAGCAACTTGCGAACCTTAAAAATCATGTAGAAAACCTAGACAAATGAACTTTCGGCGTAACGAGCGATCAGTTCGCAAGAATTGCTTTTGATTACGCTACAGTTTTTAATATTCCTCATCGATTTAACAACGATAAGAAGAAAGCGGGTAAAGATTTTATTCAAAGCTTCATGAGTAAATTTAAATTTTCATTCAGGAAACCGGAAGCTACTTCTGCAGCGAGGTTATCTGCCTTCAATAAAACAAACGTTGCACGTTTCTTTGATATTTATCAAAATATTTTAGCTGATAAAAACTACCAATCCCATCAAATTTTTAATGTGGATGAGACAGGCTGCTCGACCGTTCCCACCAAAACCCCTAACGTGTTAAGTCCAACGGGACAACGACGCGTTATTAAAGTGTCATCTGCCGAAAGAGGTTCCAATGTCAGCGTTGCATGCTGTATTAGTGCGGTTGGCCATTACGTCCCACCATTCTTCATTTTTCCGAGAGTACGAATGTAGCCACATTTCATGAATAATGCACCCCCTGGTTCTTTAGGCGTGTGCAATGAATCTGGTTGGATGAATGCAGAAACTTTCATTAAATGGTTAGAACACTTCATAAAAAACGTTAAACCTAGTGAGGATAACCAAGTTCTTCTATTAATGGATAACCAGTCTTCTCATGTAACATTTCAAGCTGTAAATTTACGTCGTGACCATCACATTAGTGTCCTAGGTTTTCCCCCGCATACTAGTCACAGAATGCAACCACTGGATGTTGCGTTTTATGGACCTTTCAAAACCGCTTATAGCCGGGCGTGTAACGACTACCTAACGCAAAATCCGGGAAATGTTATAAACATTAAGCTTATAGCTGGTATATTCAATGTTTCTTACAGTAGGGCTGCTACAATCAATAATGCTGTACAAGGTTTTAAAGCGACTGGGTTGGTTCCATTAAACTCTCAAGTATTTCATGAGTTTGATTTTGAGCCATCATTAACTACGGAAAATTCGTATAATTCGCCTGAAGCCTCTGCCGATAATTTAAAACAAGCATCACAAACAAGCTTTCACGCTTCTTTAACTGCTGAAAGTACTGCAGAAGCTTCGTTATCTCATGAGAGAGTCCCTTTAGCTACTTAAGGGCCGGAATTAGTTGAGCTACCTCTTAATGGCCAACAAGCAGGGCCATCAAATGCAGAGCCAATGTTTGGCCTTCCGCCATTACCTCACGCTGCCAGAAAAGAAACAAAACAGAGGAAAAAGTTACCTTCGATGCACATAACAAGCACTCCCGTTGGAAGAAAAACAAGCTGAAAAAGAGGCAAAAGAACAGAAAAAGCGGAAAACAAAAGAAAAAGAGCAGAAAAGAAAAAGAGACTCACAAAAAAGAAAGCTCTAATTAATAATAAACATGTCAGACACGTATTTTCGGATAACGATGATGATGAATCATCGGATTCCTCGATTTCAGTTTCTTATATAGACACTGATGATGATGCTGATAATGATGTAGTAGAGGAGCAGCTTTGCCTCGTGTGCAACGAATCCGGAAAGAGGGAAACATGGTTCGCATGTTCTATTTGCCAGAAATGGGCACATGCATCGTGTAGTGGGCTAACCCCTGCAGAAGCCAAACGCAAAGCATATATTTGTGACTTTTGCTAAAGTAATATATATTTTGTTTAATTTGAGAATTAATGTTTTAATTAAGTTATTATTTTTGAAGTGAAATACAGTTATTTGTTTTGTTTATTATGTTTACTTTGATTTTCTATCGTGCGTCATCTTACCCGCCTAGTAACGTCATCTTACCCGCATGAGAGGGCAAGATGACGAATTTGACCTGAACTCAAAAAAGGTCAAAAATCTTCTAAACTGTTAAAGTAATGAAAACGACAAAAATAATGTTTAAAAGTAAAACTACAACGAATTAAATAGGAAAAAATAAAAAAAAGCTTACTATCGTCATCTTGCCCCTCCCTTCTGCGGGATATTGTGCATTTAAAAAAATTAAATGTGAGAATTGCAAAAAATACTAAAGTCGAATTTTTGTGTGTCAGCAAACGATACATTTATAAGCGAGAACAATTTTAAAAAGACTAACTCCAATTTTGGTTCATTGAGTGCACCTTCAGATGAGTGGTTTGAAGTCTCAAAATGTTTGGCTCGTATATTTGAAACCTGTTTCAATGAAAATGTTCATATTTCTAACATATGTGTAGAAATGAGCAAAATGTGCATTTTAAAAATAAAATCCACTATCCACTATTTTTACCGGTAGCAGACGAGAAATGTTACATCCACATTCATAAATTCATTATGTTTTACTTGTTGATTCTTCTTCGGAAAAACTGCAACTGGTTTGCTGAACAAAACCCAAAATAAAAAATTACAAAATAATCGAATTCCAAAAAAACTAAACATTTTAAGCAACTAAATAAAATAAACCTGATATTTTGTACTTTTCGTTTCAATTTCCCCTTCTTAGCGGTCCAAAGGTCATGTAGCATTCTTGGGAAAATCTAAAGTTTACTAGTATTTTGGAGTTCTGTTCTCGAAAATGAAACACACGAAACGATAGGATACAAATCGATACTCCTGCTTCCTGGGAACCATTAATTTACATCAATAATTAGATTAGAATTAGATGGGCCAAACACACATCTGGCCTTATTGTGCCAATCTAAGTAATGCTTTGTCTTCATCTTTTTATCATAGAGATATTGAGTAGAACATGTTCTGCTCAACGATAGAGATCTGAATAAAGTGTCTTTTAAATCAATTTTTATCATTTCTAAATCCTGGATTGGAATATAATTAGTTTTGCCTGATGAACATTTATATTTTTTTGGGATGAAATACTGGGATAACGTCATACACTTATAATGCGTGCGTTATGATTTCAAAATATACTATTATGTAATCACAATGATCCGTTTAAAATGTAATAACTCACTTTTAAATTGGATGTAATTCATAAATCATTTCGAAAATCTACATTTCTGATATATTTATTTATCATACTTATCATTAATTTCATTTTTAAGGTTAATTGACAATTTTTAGTTTTCCTCTAACCCATATTTTCTTGTTGATCGTAATCGTCCATAAAGTTCAGTTTGTACGTGAGTGTGTGTCTATAGTATTTCGATTATTTTTCTGTATTGCCATGTGAAATGCACAAATAGGCATGTCATATTTCATATTATATATCACAAATTTCTGTGGTATTAAACAAAAACAGGATATCTGCAGTTAATCACTTCTACAATTTATTCCACCATTTGCTCTAAAATTTAAAGCTTCATTCGATAACCTAACCCATTTTCCGAAATTTTCATTATTTTCCGAGAAAAAGTTGATCAAAATTGGTTATGTTAGGGTTACACAATAAATCGTTCCATAAAAACAGGTTATATTCAGATAGCCAGTGTAACTTTAAAATTCAGAACGGTAAAAATTTGTAAAAAATTAGTTAACTCAACATATATAATTGTACACACCTAAGACTGTGATAAATAAAATATCGAATAAGAGCCTATCTGCAGTTAGGCGGTTTCAATGGAACGTACTGTCAACTTTTTTAGCATTATTTTGGATTATGGTTCAAATTATTTTAATCTTAAAAATGGTCGATTATTGTTGAATTAGAAAAGACTGGAATTATTTTTTTAACAAATTTGTTTTATTTTCAAAAATTTAGGATTCAAATTCCTCAAATGGTACTATTTAATAAAATAAAAAACCTCGAATTCCAAAGAAATTTGTTTGGTAAAAATGGATTATGTGTAGTTAACAAAATCTAATTGTTGCCATTGTGTTTGATTAAAACTGCACAACTGCACATAGCAAGTTTATGGAAAATCATAATTTCAATAACAAAACAGGATATCTTCTAATTAATCCAAATTAAGCTTTAATATACATATTTATATATAAATAATCAGTAATACTTATGAACGATTATTATTATTAATCGGTTTAACAAAAAAAAATAATAATATCCAACTCTATATGTAAAATATTTAAAAAAATCATAACCACAACTTTAAATGCAATTTCCCAACATTTGAGATTTTGCAGACATCCTGATTTTTTTTAATTCCACAGATTTAAGAACAGCTTAGGCCATAAAACATTTCCAACGGGAACTACATTAAATATGAAAATATATTTTTGTACCATTTTCAAACAACATAACAAAAAAGGATTTTCATAAATTTGTATATGTAAATGGGAAAATTGTTTTGATTTAAATTTCTTGTTCCTTCAACGAAACGAACTATAATTGTATTTTTCCAACAAATTTCTTATTTTTCAAATTGCATAAAAAATTATATTTGGATTTTGGGGATTTTTATACAAATGATCGCTGTACAACAAAAGTTCAAATAAAAATTAATCATAATATAACAAAATATTAATTTCATTCATGTAAAATATTGCTCGAGCAAAACCAAACACAATCATATTCTGTGAAGCCGTATTGTAGCAGCCATAGAAATAGATTATATAGAATGAATATACGCATCGAGGAATAAATATATAAGAGAATAAAGTAATGCAAATTTTATAAGCCAATTTCCCTGAGGTTAATCTTATTTTATAGTTTTGATATATTTATATACACAAATTTAATTTTTTGCTATATTTAATCCATATATACGTATCTTATAAACAAATCGGCATAGTTATTTTATAGTTCATTGTTCTTGTTAGGCTTATACAGATTGCGAATAGTAAAATATATTAACCTCGGAATGTCTACATGAGTACTCTTGTGTATATTTTGGTTTATGATATAAGCAACTGTCAAGAGTCACAAATTCGAAGAAAAAAGAGAAAGAGTATAAATAAACAAGGCAGTATTTAGATTTTTTTTTCGATCGAATGCAATGGTTAGGAAGTTGAAAATAAAAATTACACATATTCAAAATTATTTTTATTCCTCCAAATAAGTACATACAACTGTTTTTATTTAAATAAAATATTATGTAGATTCTAAAGTCGCGTGTATTCAAACAATAAGTTACTAAAACTAAATTATTTTTTTTTACCACCGTCATGTTTTGTATTTAATTTGCTGTTTATGAATATACTCATTTCCGCACTTCCCAAGAGGAAGAGTAATCGGCGCGTTTATTTTTAATATGGTATACCTCGTAGGCATAATCCACAGCATATATCTTTATTTTTTCTAATTAAATTAAATTAGCCCCAATAATATCGTCAGAATCATTTATAGTTAGAAGTTGGGCAAACGTCTTGGGGGACAGATTTAGAATGAGAGTGTTCGGAGCATCCAACCATGTTTTCTTCAGTATGATATGGAATTACGGTTTGATTAATATTGGGACATGTATTTTCAAGATTATTTTCAACGACGTCAAATCCACACGTTGATTCGATAATGGACAAGGTGGGAATGGCCGATTTTCTTAAAAATAGTGCTTTTCAAATTGTGAAAATGAATTTCTACTTAGTGCCATTTGCTCACCGAAGCCAATTGATTTCAACCATTGCTTTTTCAATTCTCCATGTTTTGGTAAGCTAAAAACAAATGTTTACATTATAATTTCTATAAAAAATGGTCCTTATAGTATTCTAAAATAAAAATAAATTATGAAAAGCAAACCACGTAGCACATGAATAACCGCTGTTTTATGTGTTCGGAGGTAAAATCAGCGGCAAATAATCTCTAAATTTAGTTTAGCTTTCCTTTTTTCCTCATTTGTGTATTGAAATGAAATCCATTTTGAGCATATATTATCCTCTAAAATGTCAAGCATTTCCTTCAAAACTACTGACATGGCCGATTGGGCTAAACTTATATTATAATCATTTCCAGTTCCCGTTTGATATCCTCCTTCAGCACAGAATCTCAAGGTAGCAGCCAACTTTAAAATATTCGGTACTGACGATACGTTTCATTACCTTCATTTTTGGATTAACTTCTTCTAATAAATACTTGAAGGCATTTTTGATTTACTGTCAGTTTATCGTGAACAATTTATCGTAGAACAGTTTATCGTAGAACAATTTATCGTGGAAACAATTTATCGTGGACTCAATTTATCGTTGAACAATTTATCGTGAACAATTTATCGTAGAACAATTTATCGTAGAACAGTTTATCGTGAACAATTTATCGTAGAACAGTTTATCGTGAACAATTTATAGTGAACAATTTATCGTATACCAGTTATCGTAGAACAAATTATCGTAAAACCGTTAATCTCGAGGACAGTTTATCGTATATCACAATTAATGTCTTGGATTTGAAATATGTATCTTAAAACATAAAAAAATTTCCAATATGTATCGTATAAGAATTCGGTCATTTCTTAACCAACTTTGTTGAAATTGGATATGGTGGATGGAAATGGGACCCTTTAAGGATTTTTAGAAGAGGTCGCAAAAAATATTATTTTAACATACAAAATTTTGGCAAAGCGCCATCCCACAAAGAATATTTAAACTAATTATTACATTAAAAATATAATGGTGACAAGTGCCATCTTACAATAAATAATTTGAATGAGTTTACAGTGACAAGTGCCATCTCGCCATGACTAGCTTAAATGAATTTACTATAATAGCTGTATTCGTTTGGTAAATTTACAACACATTTGCATGTATCTAAATTGTGAAAAAATTTAGTTAAATTGAAAAAAAATAAAATAGATTTATGAAAATTAAATTGAATTTTTAGTTAAAAGCTTATCAATCGGTGATAATTTTGAGATTTTTTTTTAAACGTCGGTTACATTCAAATATATAGCTTTCTAAAAAAAATTCAATTTAGCTAAATTTTTTCTCAATTTAGATACATGCAATTTTTGTTGTAAATTTACCAAACGAATACAGCTAATAATAGCCGTGTTTTTTTATTAGTGCCCGATAGCTGTATCCGGAGCACGCAATTTTCTATGTCAAAACTTATATTTAGCCCGCTATTTTTGCATATAATTAATTTATTTAACTCTAAACTAAAATTTTTCATTCACCGTTTAGCTAAAAATCGATAAAAAAATATCTTGATCTACCTATCTATCGGGAGCCGCTATCGGGAACACTATCCATTTCAAAGGGAAATTTTAAATTCCTTTGTTTTGTACAACCCTTAAACCATTAGAAACTTATTCTTACAATAAAAAATTAAAACGCAGCAAGATGATTTATTTTTTATAACGTCATGCCAAAATAAATGTTAATTGGTATATTTTAGGTTGTTAAATGTTTGTTTTATGGTGAATTTATTTTTTCATTTTTATGGTATAGCGACATCAGTGAAAAAATAGCTACAATTTCAGTATAAATTTCCCTTCGGCGCCGGATAGTGCTCCAATATTAAAACACGGCTAATATTGGAGCACTATATATTCCAGAACTTGTTGCAAAAATTATTAAATAATCTCATTTCCATCTATCATATCCAATTTCAACATAATCGGTTAAGAAATTACCGAGTTCCGTCCTAGATGGCCATATTCCAGAACTTCTCCTAAAAATTATTAAATAATCCCATTTCTATCTACCTTACCAATTTCATCATAATCGGTTAAGAAATTACCGAGTTCCGTCCCAGATGGCCATATTCCAGAACTTGTTGCAAGAATCGTTAAAGAATCGCATTTCTTCAGTAGTATTTCTTCTCTTCGGCGCCGAATAGTGCTCCAATATTAAAACACGGCTAATACTGGAGCACTATATATTCTAAAACTTGTTGCAAACATCATTAAAGAATCCCATTTCTATCTACCATATCCAATTTCAACAAAATCGGTTAAGAAATTACCGAGTTCCATCCTAGATGGTCATATTCCAGAACTTCTTCTAAAAATCATTAAAAAATCCCATTTCTGTCCACCATATCCAATTTCATCATAATCGGTTAAGAACACTTAATAAACACATTATAACACTTGTTTATTATTTCGCAAGTTTTTTTTTAAAATTTTTATTAATTTGTTCAAAATGTTTAAAAAATTACTCAATCGATTTCGACTTGTTAGGTCATCATCAGGAGTATCTACTGATTTGTAAAAATAAAAATTTAGTTATATATAGTAGAAATAAGCAAAAAAAAATAAAAGGAGGGACAAAAAATAGGCAATAAAAATTAATCTATTGATCGTTCCAACCATATGATACTGGAAAAAATTACTAATAAAAAATGGGGGTGGAATAGCAGGTAAGCGATTAGTCATCGGTTGAGTAACAAAATTCAAGGTATGTTGAAGTACATTTAATTACTCGACGTATTAGTCATATTATTAAGAGCATGAGAATAGAACAGGGCGGGATCCGTAATTGGTGAGCAACGGATTTCCCTCTGTTCGTTAAGGATATTTTGGTATTTTTTTGGTAAGTTGGCTCTCGGTGAACTTGCAGTTGAATGTAACTGTCCTACGCTGAAGTTGTTAATCTTACGCGACTTGGATGCTGCCCGTACGGACTCCCATCCCAGTCATACAATGCCGTTGCCATAACCTGCATATAACGATACAGGACACATTAAAATAATGGGCAACATCTGCTTGGCTTCATTCAATTCGAATCATTCCTACTGTTTCGTCCATTTTAATATGAATTAGAGTACGATGTATATTGCTGTCTTCCATACTTCTATACTAAATTTTAAATTTCACAATTTTAAAATCACTAGTCTTAGCTGAGCTAAACTGAATAAAGTTTGAGACATCAAATCAATAGGCTAAACACATTTTAGCCTATTAAAATTATAATTAAAAATATTAATAAAAATATTATTAATATTTTTTAGCCTATTAATTTAACAATTATTTGAATAGGCTGAATAGGCTAAAAACATTTTTTCAATAATACAGTAACCGTTTTTACCGTTATCCCCGAATTTTTTTGTCATTGTGTATGCAATCGATGTATCTTCTAGAAACAAAAAACAATTGAAAAATCAAACCAAATTCAAAGCGATGGCAACCTGAAAACCATTTATTCCATTTACACTTTGGATGTGATTATACTCCTATAATGAAACTCATTTATTAAAACGAATAAAACTTATTAACAAAATCTTTCTCGACACTAGATGACGCGGCGTTACCATACAATTTTGGTACATACGTACCATATATTTTTGGTACGTATTTTTATTTTAAATATTGACGAACTTCGTCATACTTTTAATGGGGTCCCAATTGATGTCACTTGCTTATCGGAGACATTTCTATCGTCCGATATTCCCCATTCCGCGTTGGCCATTAGTGGTTATAATTTGTTCAGGCGTGATAGAGCTAATCCACCAGTTAATTATGGCGGAGTATGCCTATATGTTAACGAGCATATTAAATGTAATGTTGTATCGGTACCCCTCTCAATTTCTCAAAGGCTCGTTTCTGACTTTTAGTTTCTTTTTCTAAATGTCTTCGTCAATAAGCGGAAATTCCTTTTCGGTGTAGTTTATAATCCTCCTAAAACGAACAAGAGGTCGTATGCTCTATTTAAAAAATCACTTTTAGGCATTGAGTGTCTTTTTAGTTATTTTTCCTGTCGGTATGATGAGGTTTTCATTTCGGGTGATTTTAACTTTGATATTTCTCAAGAGATTTTATTTTCTCGAAGCTATTTAAATATCTTAAATAGCATTAATCTTTCAGTTTATAACACTGAAGCGCCCACATACTCTTATGCAACCGCAAGTGGTGGTTCTTATTCTCTCATTGATCATGTTGTCGCTTCTGCTGATAATTCCATCTGTTTTTTCAATCAATTGTCTCTTGGTATTGGTTCTCATCACGATCTTTTTGTTTTTTCTGTTAATTATTACTCTCGTCCTAAACCTAAAAGTTTCAGCTTTAGGGATTTTTCGAAAATTGATGAATCTCACCTTTCATCAATTTGTGGCTCTATTCGTTGGGACGATATTTTTTCTCTTAGTACTTCTACCGATCAAATTGACTATTTTAACTCCTCTATTAATTATGTATTTAATAATTGCGTTCCTCTCACTACTGTTTATTTTAGACCTAGATCCCCCCCTTGGATGACGCAAGAGATTTCGAATGCTATTTCTGTTCGTTTTTCCAAATATCGTCTTTGGAAAATGAGCCCTAATTCTATTTCTTATCTAGCTTATAAGCAATCTCGTAATAGAGTGGTAAGTTTAATTCGTATCGCTAAGCAAAATTTTTTCAAGGATAAGCTAGATCCTTCTCTTCCCTCTAAGATATTTTGGCGTAACGTTCGCAATTTGGGCCTAGGTAGTTGCAAAGGGGGTGCTTCGGTAAGTTTCAAAGCTAATGATTTTAACCGTTACCTAAGTAATTCTAGTTCCACCCATGATAATTCCAATATTGATTTAGTATCCGTAGAATCCCTAAATTCTTTTTCATTTGCAAATATATCAATTGATGATTTGCATTCTGCAATTTGGGAAGTTAAATCGCAATCCACTGGTCTAGATATGGTTAGTTTAAAATTTGTTAAGCGTATTTTTCCTAATGTATCAAGATACTTGTTACATATTTTTAATTTTATTTTAACGACCTCGTTTTATCCCGCTCAGTGGAAGTTGAGTAAAATTATTCCTGTTCCTAAAATTAGCAATCCTTCTGAGCTTTCCCATTTCCGACCTATTAGTATTTTAAGTTCTCTGTCCAAGGCGTTTGAATTGGTAGTAAAAAACCAAATTCAATCTCATATTGACAGCTTTAATTTGCTTAGTATTTTTCAATCTAGTTTTAGAAGATTGCACGGTACTACCACTGCTTTACTGAATGTTTGTGATGATATTCGTCGTAGTATGAGTAAAAGAGAAATGACTTGCCTCACTTTGTTGGATTTTTCGAAAGCGTTCGATTCAATTAATCACCAAATTTTGTTTAATAAGCTTATTTCGAACTTTAATTTTTCTCTCTCTGCTGCTAAATTAATTTTAGACTATATTTCGGGTCGCTTTCAGGCAGTCTTTTTTGACAATTCGTTTTCTGACTTCTTACCTGTCTCTTCTGGCGTTCCTCAGGGGTCGGTTCTTGGTCGTTTACTATTCTCAATGTACATTAATGACGTTGCATGTTCGATTCGCCATTCTTCTTTTCATATTTTTGCTGATGATGTACAAATTTATAGGAGTAGTCGCTTAGATAATGATTCCATTAACTCTAATATTTCTCTTATTAATGAAGATTTGGTAAGCATTTCTAATTGGTCACTATCTAACCGGCTCGCTCTTAATGCTAATAAATCTCAGTCTATTATAATTTATAAAAAATCTATAGATACTTCCTCTTTCCCTGGAATTTTTCTCGGTGATTCTTTAATTCCATTCTCTAATACAGTTAGAAATTTAGGGTTAATTTTCAATAAAACTCTAACTTGGGGTGATTATTTGATTAAGGTTAGCTAAACGGTTTTTGGAATGCTTAGTTGTTTGTATAAAGTTGTTGGTTTTTCTGATAGTAATTTTAAAAAGCGAATGTTCCTCTCGCACCTTCTTCCACATTTTCTATATGGGGATGTTGTTTTGTTTGGTATGCTTCAGGAGAGTATGAATGTTCTCCAAAGATGTTTCAATGCTTGTACTCGTTTCGTTTTTAGTATTAGGAAATATGATCACATTTCGCCCTTTTTGAATTTGATTTTGGGTTGTAATTTAGTTGATTTTTATGAACTTCGCGTTTGTCTTTTTATTTTTAAGCTTCTCAGGACAAAGCAACCTCCCTATTTATTTAATAAGTTATTGTTCAGTAGGTCTTATTCTTCAAATTTACGTTTACTTCCCCCTATAAACTTGTGTAGGTCTCTAAATACTTCGTTTTCTGTTAGAGGTATTTCTCTTTGGAACTCTATTCCATTAGATATTAAGAGATCGGCGTCGCTTAGATCTTTTAAAACGAGTTATTTAGCGTGTCGCGATTGAATGACAATACATTTGTATAATAGTATTTACTTTTTAAAGATTATTTTTACGTTTTAAGTGGTCCATGCATGAGACATCTAACTGTTCACCACTTTTTCCCGCTTATCTTCCTTCGCGCTGGTATTTCTCTAATGATACGTTTAATGTTTTCTTCCAATTATGCAATTGTTGTTGGTTTATTGGCATAAACGAGAGACTTCACTTAGCCTCATAAAACATAGTCAAAAGGCGCCAAATCGCACGATCTAGGCTGGTTTTTCCTGGGTGCATTGGCAGATCTTGCATTGTCTGTAGATGCTCATCACACCAAATGCGGCAATTTTGCAAAAATGAGCTTCAACGCTGTACACAATTTCGGTAAAAAAACAGATTTTTCTCAAGATGAATTTTGATAATAAAATTCAATAATTTCAAAACGTTGTTCGGGTGTAAGTCTTTCCATGATAAAATGCCAATGCTAACTGAGAACAATTGACTTTCACAGATGTTACTAATCACGTGTGCTGTAACAAAAACATACACAAACATCAAAAAGAGAAATATGCTTCCAATATTTAAATTCTTCTTTATAATCGTCAAGAATTTGTTGTCAGACTCCTGTTCACAATAAAAATTGAAATATGGTGACGTTGAATACGATAAATATTTACATAAATTACGATAAATACATTATGCTTTAGCTGCCAAACTATTTAATTATGAAAATTTTATTCATTATCATAATGAAGCTACTTATTTCTTCTTTTAATTTGATTGTCAATTTTTACAAAAATTACAAAAATACATTTGTTTTGTTTGCCTTAGATAAAAAAATATCTTGAACAGCCTAAGAAGTCAAATTTGTGTACATAATATATAAATTATTGCAATAAAATTTTCTTTAAAACATTACTTTTATCACTTTTAATCATCACCATTGTTTATCAAAAATAAAATTACATAATTTATTTTGCATTTTATTGATTAAATAAGATCTTAATAGAAAAATATGTTTTTCCTTCTTAATTTTATTTTTATTAACACATTTTGATTTTTTTTTTCATTTTAAGTTTTGATGAAATAATAAAAAACACTATAAACATAATTATGAGTTTATTGAACAAAAAACACACGGTTGACCAATAATTTATAAATACCATTTCAAACAAAAAATATTTATTAAATTCACTATTCATAAAACTTTCTCTATTTGCAATAAAATAATATATTTAATTAATAATAATAATAGTATGATGATATTGCTGTAAATAAAATGTTATTTTTTTATATCAAATAATTCTGTTTTTAAGTTAAAATAACACACATGCGTATATTATTCAGTATTGAGCCATTTCTACATTATAAAGTAAAAATTTCGTAATATTCTTCCATTTTCTAGTAAATATAAAACGGCGAACTAAATTTTTATCAATCATCCATTATTAACAAGAAACCCTAATAAAGTATTAATATTTCCGAAGAAGTTAAAAATAAATAATATTTACTGCAAGAGACTATTTTGTTTAATGTAACTAAATTATTAACTAGATAAATAATAATATACATAAATGATATTTATATTTCCAATTTATTTGACAACTTAGACAAATTATTCACGTAATCATGTATTAATTATTGTGGATAATATGGGAGAGGTATTATATGATATTATTTCTTTTTATTTATTGGAACATTAGGTGTGTTGCGTTGAGGTGTGGCTGGCCGCCCTGAATTCATTCCACTATATTGATATTTTGCCTTTTTCTCAGAAGGCTTCAAAATCTGAAATGGTAAATACATTAAATTGTAAAAAATATGTAAAACCTAAATTTTTGTTGTTAATTTCAAATTTTATAATAGCTTTCAAATCGTTAATTTTGTATTTATTTCCAGTTCAGTAGAAAATTTAGGCCTAACCTTGCGGCAAAGAGAACTTTACAAGGTTTTATTTTGAAGTCGAAAGAAATACACCAAGATGAGTGAAACCATGAATATAGAATGGCGTGAACTGAGACCGTAAAAGAGACGTACTTTGTTTCTAAAAAGTAACTTACAACCACCCCTATTGGAGAATTTGTAAATCTTATTGGATTAACGTTTTGAGCGATTTCTTGTTTATTGGATTATGCAATGTTGTATCATCTGCAAATGTTAAAACTGTTACATAATTTAAAGCGGCCATGTCTGTTGTATAAGTTAAATATAATAATGGACCCAATAACAATAAACCCAATAAATAGCGTTTATTTAATTTAAATTGAAAAGTGCGCTATTATAGTTCACCAACAAGTTCCAGCTAAGCAAGTATTTTTTAATAATCGTAAGGTTGGTAGCTATATCTTAATAGGTGCGTTTTTGTGAGAAACAATCGGGTTGAGTTCGCGATAGCTTTTTTCTAATTTGTCCGATTTAAAATTAAAAATTTAATTTTTACTAAAATTAATAAACTTAGATTTAATAGTAATCTATGTATAACCAAAAAAATCCATCATTAAAGTTGTATAGTTACTTTTATGATGGATTGTTATACTTATAGCCTGGACAGACTGAACATTAGTTAAACTGGTTTAGCAAAATTCGGCCAAGTACTCTAGGAAATAAAATTCAATTCAGTCCGACATACTACGAACAATTCAAAAATCTAATAGCAAATTCAAGTTTTTCCAAAGGGTGCTTGATTGGATTTTGCTAAGGGATAGGAACCAAGCACACAATTTATCGATAAAAAAATATCAACATAAAAAAATTATTTTTAGGAGAAACTGGAGAAAGCAAAGGCTACTGGACTTATTTTGGTTTTAAAGTGAACCATATCCATCAAGATTAATTATTTTTATAGTTTTGATTTTGATCACCCAGTAAAATCAAAGGCCTATTTGGAATTTATCAATTTTATGGATATTTTATTGATTTTTTTAATCGATAAAATTTGCGCTTGGTTCTTACCCAGTTTAACTAATCCGCAGTCTGTCCAGGCTTATTAGATTACTAATAATTAATTTTAAATTAGACAAATTTTAAAAAATTATCTCGAACTTAACCCGATGTTTTTCAGAAAAACGCACCTATTATTGTTGTCCATAAGTTCTTGAGCAAAGTTGAGCAAATTTTGAAGCTGCCGCTGAGCAGTACTTCCTTTGTTCTAATGAGTTTCAGATTTCTGAAACTCTAAATCCAAACTGGTGATCCGGTATATTTTGTTCTTGCAGAATTGGTTAAACTCCACACACCAAAAGTGTAAATAGAACACATGGTTTTTAGTTATCCATTGCCTCGAATTTGGTTTGATTTTTGTTTCTAGAATATATTATTTCTAGAATATATCGATTGCACATACAATATCAAAAAAAAATGGTTAAAACGGAAATTATATTATTATAATGGAAAAAACAACACAAATTTACGAATTGTGCCCAAATCAGAATCTTTTTTATATTTTTTTGTGCAATTCATTTAATTAGTAGTTATTTTTGTTTCCTTATAAATGGTGTTGCTTCCTCTTGTATTTATGACAGATTACCATCTTGTGAGCTTGGATCTAATCAACGTATCGAAGCTACCTTGTGGAATTTGTCTTCAGTGATCTTGAAGGAGATTGCATATTGATGCTAAATGTGGCAGAATGCTTTGTTGAATTTTATCCATTCGTGTTTAATCGGATATCGATTCGGGGCTGGTGCTGGTCATGATAACACATGGATTTCCTGTGCTTCCAACCAGTTGTGATTCTTGCTGTGTGTGGCCAAGATGAATTCTGATCCATTTGTGTTGATAACGGAAGCGGGACAGGTTCCAGTATCTCATTGATGTAACTGGTTATCGATACCTACCTTCTGGAAAAACGAGATCAGATCATTTACCACTCATAATACCAGTCCATATCATAACAGGGCATCCACTGTAGCTGTGTACTTCTTGTACAACTCTTAGCCTTTCGGCGCTACCAGGTTGCCTCCATATTCTAGTTCTTCTAGTATCTGGGTGAAATCCAAATCTTGATTCATCAATGAACAAAACTTTGGACCATTGCTCTTCTGTCCAATTTCTATGATTTTCACCCCAATCCATTCTAAGCTCTCGATTTCTATGTCGTATCGGTGAACATCTCAACGGGTGGCCAGCGTGGATATTGTTTTCTTGTAATCTATTCCTGGTGGTTTGGTCCCTAACATAAATGTGTTCAATTGTCCACAAGCGTGACTGTAGTTTTCGAGCAGTTTATGTTGGCTCTCGGCGGACTTGTAGTTGAATATAACGGTCCTGCGCTGAAGTTGTTAATCTTACTTGACCTAGATGCTGCGCGTATGGACTCCTAATCGTACATTGCCGTTGCCTTAACCTGAATATAACGATACAAGACACATTAAAATTACGAACAACATCTGCTTGGCTTCTTTCTCTTCGGAGCATTCCTACTACGTCGTCCATTTCATTATGAGTTAGATTACGATGTATATTGCTGTCTTCCGTACTTCTATACTAAATTTTAATTTTCACAATTGTAAAACCACTCGTTTAGGAGCTAAAACTGAAAAAAGTCTGATACAGCAAATCAACTCAAATCGCCTAAAAACAATTTTTTCAATAATACAATAACCGTTGTTACCGTTATCCCTGAAATTTTTTTGATATTGTATGTGCAATCGATGTATCCTCTAGAAACAAAAAATCAAACCAAATTCAAGGCAATGGCAGCCTAAAAACCATGTGTTCCATTTACACTTTTGATGTGTGTATTGTAAGAAACATTTGAGAAATTTTCCAAGTTTCAGTTTACAGTATTGAAAAATTTATGAGAGTAATTTAATTCTTATCTTTAAGTGTCTTTTCGCTAATTGGGCTATGCCCAGCACACAAAATCCTGTTTAATGTTAAATGAGTCTGAGAAATGATTAATTATTTTTTGACTAGTCAGTTCTCAGGCTTATAAATTTTCTACTATTCACTGCTCTGTTTACACCACAACTACTTTATTAGTATAATACTTTTTACTAATAAACTATAAAATCTCAACAGTTTACAACACAAGTGGTGTAAACCCATACTATAATACTTTATTATTATTGAAAGATATAAAATTACCATTAAAATATCCAAAATGCATTTTATTTTAAAATATTACAAATGAAAATGTACAATAAACGTAATGCCTTTACATGACTCTGGAAAAAGAAATAAACTACACAAAATTAAAGTATTATAGTATTAAAATAGAGTTTATACCACGACTATAACACTATACTTTTTTAGAAGCTATTATAATTTAACATCAAATAAGTAGGTAAAAGTAGGATAAAATAATAAAGTATTATACTTCGGGTTTACACCAACATACTTTTTTGCTACCTGAATGCCGGTTTCCTGAGACAGCTTTTATAAGTGCAAAAATGAAATTGATAAAAAACTCAGTCATCGCGATTTCCGCTTGTTGACAGAAATAGAAAAGCATAAACTTGTCAAATTAAACCACGCAAAAATTGTATGTAAGTATACTTTTAAATACAAAAATTTAATTTTTTTCGATTATGATGTATACTGAATTGTTGAATGAATGAGACTGGTTCTTACTTCATAGTTTGCGTTTCCTTACTTGAAAATTGATTTTTTCGAAAATTTAAAACTGCGGGTTATACATATATATTTTTGCGATTCGTGAAGTAGAGAAATCACTATATCTGTCGGAAATAAATAAGTTTAATTTGCGGGTTATATAACGAGTGCGAGTTACACGTGAAAATATGTATATTTTTTGTAAAAAAAAAGTTGATCTTTTTATACTGTGAGTTTTACACCAGGTGCGGGTTATACCCAAGAAATTAGTAATTATTTATTTTTCGGGATTTTTTTTTAATTACTGGAATTTTTATAAACCGGGATTTTAAAACCCTTCGTATAGTTGACTATCTTCTTAATAATTAGAGAACATTTCTTAGTTAACATGTAAAGTACTTTATTCAATTGAACAAAAATGTCAACTATAATTTAATTGTACTAGGCTTTGGGTTGATATTATAGCTCATTGAGTCTTAAGCACAGAAGCTGAAAATCAAACTGCCTGTAAAATCGAACCAAAAATATATGCACATTTAATATTTAATTAGATAAGATATCTTTAGATACTCGTATAATAATGGGCTGATATCATGCAGGCTGATGCAGCGACGTAAGCCATTAAGGCTGAAACTTGTTTAATTTTCCATGTACATATGTAATATTTTCATGTACATATGGCATTAATCTTCCTAATTACAAAATATTCTTCCACAATCCACTTTCATTGAATAATGCGTACTATTATCCTCACGCCTCCTCTCGTATTGTTTAGTTTTTTATTTACGTACACACATCAAAAATGTAAATATTACACACACATGGTTTTTAGGTTGCCATTGCCTTGAATTTGTTTTTTTTTGTTTCTAGAAGATACATCGATGGTGTATATCCGCGCTAGAGTAACTTGTATCCAGTAACTTCTTCGTTTTATCCCAATTTACCTACAAAATCGGTTCTATAGTGGCGTAAAACCCCGATTTTATAGGTAAAAGAGGAAGAAACGAAGAAGTTACCGGATACAAGTTACTCTAGTGTGGATATGCACATTGAACATACAATATCAAAAAAATTACGGAGATAACGATAAAACGGGTATTGTATTATTGAAAAAATTGTTTTTAGCCTATTAGAGTTGATTTGCTGTATCAGCAGCTCCTAAACGAGTGGTTTTAAAATTGTGAAATTTAAAATTTAGTGTAAAATTAAGGAATACAGCAATTCACGTCGTAAGTTAACTCATAATGAAATAGACGGAGCAGTACAAATGCTCCGAAGTGAAAGAAGCCAAGCAGATGTTGTCCGTCATTTTAATGTGTTCCGTAGCGTTATATGCAGGTTACCCGTAGCGTTTAATGTGTCCCGTAGCGTAAGATTAACAACTTCAGAGCAGGATAATTATATTCAACTGCAAGTTCGTCGAGAGCCATCTGTAACTGCCCGGCCATTACAATCACGAAAGATATATTTTGAAATAATATTAATTTTAGTTATTTCCCATTTTTTATCTTTTATACGTTCATTAAAAATTTAACCAATTGAAACAGATACAAAGTTAAAAAGTTAAAAGAAAAAATTATCACGAATAAATTTTTAACTTTTTATGCGGCATTTAAACCAATTGAAACACAAACTAATATTTCCTTGGTTTCCATGGATATTTAAAAAAATAAATTTTCAATGTTATTGCAAGATCAAAAACGTCATATTTTATTTGTTTTTATACCATTTTTGAATACCTTAAGAAAAACATTGTATGACTTCAAATTACCAAAGTAATCCCTATCACTTCAGATATTTTAGAGAAAATTTTTGGATAACCGAAATGGTAGGAATGTGCGATGTAATACGGCGACAATAAAATATTTGTTGTTGCTATATTTAGGTTTTTTATCACATAAAAAATCACTATTTCTTACAAAATGGTTTATAATTTTTGACAGCATTTCTGAGTTTAAATGTTCTCAGCCATCAAGCGGGAGGATGGCTGAGTTTTATATTAGTACCGTTTTATAGACTAATAAAACCAATCTGGGTAACTTATCAGCTAACCGGAATTTGAGCTGCAGATGCCTGTTTGGTTTTATATGTTCGCTAGCTAATCATTGCTGCGTTTTTTTTAAATATGGTGTTCGAGACCGCGATAAAATATAGGGAAAATACAGGGAAATTTAAACAAAAAAAATTTAGAACAACAACTTTAACTAACTTCAAGTCAATCATTTTGACATTTAATTTTTGGTTTATAATTAAACACAATACTATCCAATATTAAAATAAATTAATTAATTTCACCACCAAACATTAAGATATCCATTTTTTCTTATTAAAAATGCAATTTAGTCATTTCGTTTTCATTCTTTCAAATTTCCAGTTGTAAATGAAGTAAGGAACAATCAAAAAATTGTGTACTAAAAAATTTCCCTGTTTCGTCAGTTCAGGAATTATTAAGTTTTTTGATGAACTCTGTTGTACTCTACATAATATCAAGAGTTCTTCAAAGTTGTTGAGAACAAGCATAAATAAACTTTATTGGACAATATAATGCAAGATATTGATTTAGTATAGGGTGTACTAAATAATTTTTTTTAAAAATACAATAAAACAAAAAGTTCTCAATATTTTTTCAAATTTATTTTTTCATTGTAAAGAACAATCCTTCCGATTAATTATGGAATACTATTTCATTCATATGACTGCCTCGGCTGGCCTTGACATACCCCATACGGTCGGTCCAATTTTTGAGCACATTTTCGATGGTATGCGGGATTATGTCTTCAATGGCAATGCGAATATTGTTCTTGAGAGCGTCAATCGTTGCTGATTTATCGGCGTAACACTTATCTTTGACGGCACCCCAAAGATAATAGTATAACGGCGTCAAATCACAGCTCCGAGGCGGCCAGATTACATCAGCGTTTCGGCTGATAATTCGATCTTCGAAGACAGTGCGCAAAAGATCAATTGAAACGTGTGCTGTGTGGCACGGAGCGCCGTCTTGTTGAAACCAAATGTTGCCTATGTCCTCCTCTTCAAGTGCCGGGAACAAAAAATTGTTTATCATGGCGCGGTAGCCATCACCATTGACAACGACGGCTCCTTGCACATTTTCGAAGGAAAATGACCCAATGATGCCACCGGACCAAAATACGCACCAAACAGTCACTCGTTAAGGATACATCGGCTTCTTTACGATCACGTGCGGGTTCTCCGTGCCCCAAATGCGACTATTCTGCTTGTTTACATAGCCGCCAAGATGGAAACGCGCCTCATCCGGAAAGATGATTTTTTTTTTGCCAAAATTTTCGAATTAATGTTTCAATATTTCCCAGCGTTGTTCAAGCGAATATACAACCATTTTCGTTCAGCGGAAGGATAAAACTGACTTTCTGTCAAATCAGAAGTGACATAACCCATACCATACTCAAAAAAACCGCTAGTTAAAAAAAAAATGTATTTGGCCCACTCTGTATAAGCTCTTTAGGATTCGATTGAGTAAATCCGAAGCACAAATAGAGTGCATGGCACGTCTAGAGCAGCTTTTTCAAAAAAAAAAAAACGCAGCACATAGCGACTTCTACTTCATACCATTTATATTTAATTGGTTGGGATTGTGAAGTTTCGACTTTTCAAGCAGCAATTCAACGCGTTCGTTATTCTCGTTGGTGTAAACATCTTAAATAAATGTTGAGCGAATTTATTTACTTTATCTGCATCGCTTCTTGCCTAGAGGGCCTATTACAAAAAAATGTGATTTCGCATTTTGGTATTAAGAATATTTTTATTCGCATGTAATGCTCTTAGACGAACGATTCGCTATATTATAAAATAAAACGAGGATTAACGAAATTTCTTTAAGGCCCCGATTCAAGAAAACACGTGGTCGATTTTCAAAGCTAAGACACAAAAAACTGGTTTATTTTATCTAATAGATGGAGCGTACAGTACCATTTTGAACGTTGATTCAAATTGTATCATTCGTAATTTTTTAACTTTTCGTTATTTTTTATTAAGGCGATGCTTCGCAAATAAACGTAAAACGAAAGAATGAAAAATGTTTTTTTTCCATATACCTAATGGTTTGGTTACAATACAAACACATTAAATATTTTGGTTTTTGTCTATTTACAGTTCTTTGATATATGAAGCGTTTTGGTATTTATTGTTTTTTTATTACAAACTCAATGAAATATGAATTTTTTATAAAATGATCTCGTAGTGCGAGATGGTCACCTCAACTCAAGAACCGACCCCATTGAATTGAGGTGGATTTAACGGAATGCTTTAAATTATTAATATTTCAGGTGAAAACACACATTACTTTAAATCACCCATATATCTAAAGACAGATCTAAAGATTGTGATCGTATCCCCTATGGGGATAATAAATCTGTATTGCTCATTTTCCGCGAATGATTCATTATTTGATTTATACATAATATATACTGGTCGCATTAAAATTTTTAAACTAAAAATTTCTTTTGTTTCTGTATTTACACTTTTGGTGTAGACTGGAAGTCTGGTAAATTTCTCAAATTATACAGTCCGCTTAGTAAAACATTTCAAACTGATATTAAATGTACTTTCTCCAAAAATTTATATTTTTTGACTGTTGGTGGTACATTCCATGAAGGAATTTAGCATCCTCAACGATATTACTTCAAATTTTATAATTTACAATAAGGAGATGAGAGAAACCATAATCTTTCGTTAGAAAGTAGAACTGACGGAAGAACTGATCCAACGTGTATCAGTTCTTCCGTCAGTTCTACTTTCTAACGAAACTGAGTTTTTAACTTGCTGATTCTAGAATTTAGTGAATTTTTAATGACTCCAATTAAACATACACTCTACTCTGAAAAAACAAATTACGCTGCATTAAATCAGTTAATTCCTAAAATACGCAGAAAATCAAATTCAGCTGAAATATATTATAGTATAGCAATAAATGCACATGTGTTTTTGTTTTTCAAGAATACAATAGAAAAATCAAAATCAATTGTTTGTCTTTGTTTTGTTAAAACATTATTCGGCGTACGATAGGATTTACCGTTAGATTTTTGCCTATATTAACACGATAAAATTCCACTAAGTAAATCAGTTTTGTTATAAGGATGATCCAATAAAATAGTCCTGCATTAACACGGAGAAAAATTACTAAGAAGCAAACAAGTACTGATTTTCCCGAAATGGTAATGAAATCACACGTAAAACGTCATTCGTTAGCTGAAATTGCGAAAATTGTTAATAAACCAAAGTCAACAATTCAGCATATCGTAGCCTCATTGAAAAAAACAGGCAGCGTTGAATATACAAAAAGGTCAGGGCGAAAACGAGTTCTAAACGAGAGGGATGAACGGGCTGTTCTACAGATAGTGTAAAAATCCCAGAACATCCAGCTCAGATATATCGAAAATAATAGCTAGCAGTTGTAAGAAGGATGTGAGCTCTCGAACTGTCCAACGATTGCTACACAGGAATGGCTATTTTTCAAGGATTGCTGGGAAAAAGCCCTTAATAAGTATTGTTAATAAGCAAAAAAGGATTGAATTTGCTAAATTGCACCAACATCGAGAAAATTCCTTCTGGCAAATGGTTTTGTTCACCGACGAGAGTAAATTATGCGGGAGTCGGCAATTTAGTTTTTATTGATGGAAAAATGGATAAGCATAAATACTTGGACATTTAAAAATACAATATGAAGGCATCTGTGAACAAACTAGACTTATCAAGAAATTGCGTGTTCCAACAGGACAACGAACCCAAACATACTGCTCACATCGTTCAGGAATGGTTCCTCTGCAACACTGCTAATCAATTACATTCACCTCCTCAAAGTCCGGACCTAAATCTCATAGAGCATCTATGGGACTATGTTGAGCGGTAACTTCGTAATCACGAAGCAACTGCAAAAAAAACGTTGGAATTAGAAATTAAAACAGAATGGGATAAGGTTCCAGCCCAGTTCACCCAAAAATTGGTGTCACAATGCAAAAGAGACTGCAGTCCGTCATTGAAGCAAACGGTGGTCCCACCAGGTATTAATGGCTGACATATTTACATTATTTCTAAAGCGTACGATGAGTTATGTCATCTACTACAGAAAACAAAATACAACTTTTTTTTAAATTATAATAAATCAAAACACAAAGCATTGAAATATACTTAATATTGTCATTTTTGATTGCTTTTTTAATATTATAGGCTTTGATAAAATTGGTTGAACCCTTTTCCAGCTTTGCTTGTTTTAGATAGAGACTGTACGATGAATTATGTCGCAGAGTGTATATACTTTTTCGAGATGGTTTCGTTTTTCATAATTCATTCATAATTACGAATTACGAATGAATCGTAATTTTCCAACCGCTCAGGTACAAACGCTCAAGTAGAACGAGCCTCTGGATTTGTCTTACCGTTAGCATCAACCACTCGCAACTAATAGCGACCAATAATCTAACCAGTGCAATGTTCAGATGTTAATTTTAGAATGCCTTAATAAATGTGTAAAAGGGAATGACGCATTATAATAAAACTAACTTTAATTTTGGGAGCATTTTATTAAGCTCTTCCTCGCCTAAACTCTTACGCCAACGTGTAAGTGAGCTAGGATCACAGGAAAGGCGCCACTGAAAGCATTCATATCCACAAAAATATTGCCAACAAGATCTATCTATCCACTAGGTGACTACCTTTACGTCAGAAAGGCCACACATATGGCTCAGCATGAGCAGACCAATGACTAAACGTATCGGTAAAGGGGGTTGTCCAGGACCATCTTGGAATTGACTATCGAGATTCTGTTCTAATTGCTTCCAGGGTAGGACATGAACTAGTTGAAATAGCTTATGAGCTGCATTAAGGAAGCTAGATAAACATTGTTCAAATAGCCTGCCTTGACCGGTAAATGTTTTCCTAGACTGAGACCGTTGCAATTTTAAATACTTGAAAACCAGAAATTAATACTAACAATTTCGGTACCTTTAACAGTTAGCAATTATTAAATACATTTGTTTGAAACAGGTTCTGTTGTTAATAAAAAGCAGGGCTCGTTTTTGACCAGGACGATGTATGGAAAATTTCCCAAGTGAAGGAAGATGTACACAAAAGAGCAAGAGCTTGACAACTATCGTTGCAGCTATTTGATTTATATCTTGATTGATACTTAATCGGAAACTATAATAAAATTAAAATTTTAAACCGTTTTTTAAAGCCTTTTGCCTTCTCGTGTCGCGTGTCTCCCCAAATAAATTCTTAACATTTGATGAGCTGGGAATTATAATGGCAGGATGATTTGTTTCAGGAGAACAACATTGCGACTTAAAACCCAGATGTCGTTAACATACGCTAATATCGGCTGCACTAACCTATGTTAAGCAGACGTATGAAGTATTATAAGAATAAATTAAAAAGTATTTGATCGATAGGATCACCTTCCCATACTCATGATGTAATTTTAAAGGTCGCCGAAAGTTTATCTTTGCTGTATACCTTGAATTAAGTCTTCATTAATTTGCACATCAATATCAGATACTGTCGCACGCCTATAAGTTTTTAAATAAACTACAAATATGAAGACTTGGTTGCCTGTCCGTATGTTTGAATAAATTCTAAGATGCGCTCGCTATAAATAAATTTGCTGCCACTACGTTTTTTAAGCTAACCAGTGTTTAACAAAGCCATTTCACGATAGATATTACAATTTAATCGATCTTAATAAACCTAGTTGGAATGTACAAGCTCACAATGTCAAATGGAATTTGAAAATGTCTGAACCAATTTTGATTAAATTCAGTTTTATGGTGAGATTATAAGCCCATCTTAAATTAAACATAAGGTACTTAAATAGATTAGGTTGGTCAGGCTGAACGAACCTCGACAATGGCTCAGCTAATTTCAATGAATCCTGTCTAATATTATGAAATAATTGAATTTGAGATTTACTTATTTATTTATTAACAAACGTTTTGTGTACCCCACACATCCTAACTGTTCCCATCTGTTACCTCTTTGGCTTTTCTCATTCCAACATAATCTTCTGATATACTTTTTTAAGGGGTGTGTGTGATTCTAATTATTCATCTAATTTAAACGGCATTCTTTGCGAAAAATAAATTGCTGCAAAATAATGTAATACTCGTATGTAGTCGATAAGGCAAAGTTTTGGATGCTTCAAAAATAACATATGGTTACAATGTCCGGCAATGAAACCAAATAGCTAAAACTTTTTTCATCGTGTCATTTCATATCACCCGACAGAACCTAGAGCAGCGCAGCTCCTTATATTTTAAATCAAGTTAGTTCGTTTCCGATAAACCGTCCAAAAACTGTGCTTCACATCAGCGTTGTGAGTAAAAAAATGTCAGTTACTAAAGGACAATCATATGGTAAGTGAGAAGGAAAGTTAGATTACTTAGGGTCGATGATATATGAGCAAAATATAATCTCTGTATAGCGCAAGAATCATCGCATGGTAAAATTACATAACCGAATTACACACTATCATTAAAACTTTTAATGTTACGTCAAAAACTAAACTACAAACAATCTACAAAGCGCTGATTACACCATATTTCACTATGAGTCTGTTCATACGAACCAAATTTTTATAGGAATACGGACTGATTCGACTCTTTAGAATACGAGAGCATTGCTAAGGTAAGATAACTTATGATAGCCGATATTTTACATCTTCTGTCTGTAAAGACGACTGTTCTTGATTTATCTGTATATTACCAATTTTATAGCAATAAATACTCATTAGCAATTAGCCTCTCATTACTGCACCGTTTGTTAATAGTAGGACCAATATTTGTTTCAGTTAGACAATTTAGACAAAATTGAGTTAAACTATTCAAATTTAACACAATTTGTTAAGGAATTAACGTCAATTAATTAGATGAAATAAATATTTTCTGTATGTATGTTTATTTATAAAATTAAAATAAAATCACAATTTTACAGTCCAATTAAATAAAGAACATTTTAAGATACTTTGCATAAGTGTGCCATTCAATTTTAATTTTGTCAGAAGAACCGGTTTTGAGCTACGCTCTTTGTTAACATTTTAAATTTAAAACCATTAAAGTTCGAATTTTTGCCAGGCTGACCTGAATGAAGAACCGGGTAACAGAGTATGTTCTTTCATAATTCTGTAAATTACTGTAATTTAAGAAGTTGATCAAAAATGTTCTGGAATACTAGGAGCTGTCAAAAAGAGCACAAGTAGTTGGTTACATATTGTATTTGTATTTAAAAAAAATTTTGTTTCTATCTATTTAAAAAAATGTTAATTTGTCCTCTATTACGAATTTTATGATTTTCGCGGTAAAACAAGTTAAAATATAAATACATCTTTAGGAAACCCCATTTATTCAATGATGGTAATCTGGTAATTGCTGCAATTGGTGTATTTCCATAAGTGATTTTTGATTACATAATGTTGCTTGATGTTGACTTGCCGTAGACAAGGTTCTCAATAATGACTAAACTTAGTGCTCGTACTGAACCTCTTTCCCAAGTTGGTTACCGCTTTTTGACCGTTGACCGTCTCTTCATTTTATGGACGGTTGAGGACCAGCATAAAATGAGAGTTCTGTTATGCAATATGATAATTTAGCGGGGAATTGCACCTTTATCGGATCAATCACATACACGCCAACGTCGCCGAAAACAATAAGAAGCAAAGGATCTTGATTATACATTTGACGTCGATAATGTGGCGATAATATTTCAGAACTGATTTCATCAACTGCGTCATTTATTAGATTGCGACTTGTGTCAGGTCCAAATTGTTCCAATATGCATTTGATGAATGATTGCTTCATTTTCTCTATAAATGGGACTTGTGTCGACAGTACACAGGACTAAAGGTTTATTGGCAAGTTCTGGAGAACAAAAGTTGCAAATTAAGAAGCCAATATCATTATTATTAATTCACCATTAGTTAGAGTGTGCGACCAAGACTAATGGTTTTAAAAATAGCCAGATATAAAGACAGAACATGTTTGTAATAACCATAAAATTGGCCCGGTTCCAGATGCCTAGTCGTCAGAAGTAGTTAGAAAATTTGTTATAGTTCTATAAAATATACTGGATCAATCATATATGATTGCTATTATTATATTTTATTATGGATATAAAATTTGGTCCTCTGGTTGAGTGCACACAACTCTCTTGTGCAATTCAATACACTTTTGATATTGTACACTCGACTATGAATCTGGAATCTGGGGGTGGATTATGTAAGCATTACGACTTCGACTTACGACACGACAAATATCGTCAGAAGTTTTTTTTATTTAAAGCATTTTGGTTTGTCGGTTATAAATACGAGACACAAGTCGTAATGATTCTTTTTTTGTTTACATTGAAAAGTTGGCAACATTAGTTTGAGTCGGAAAGTCGTAAATCGTACTCATTATGGTTACATAATTAGCCCCCTAGTATACATCTTGAATCTATAAAAAAATATGAGCTTGTTTTGTAATTTTAAACAACAAACAATCAGACCTGCTCGTATAAAATTATGTTTCGCGATTTACGAGATGTAATGTCAAGATAAACAAAATAAAACCAATTCTCGCGTAAAAATTTTGATAAACGGACTTATTGCTTATTATTATTTTAAATCACTAAGGCAACAACAACAACACATAGTCAATTTCACTCATTTTTGTGTTTATCACCAATATATAGTTATAAAGTACATTCAAACTAATCCTAATTTACATACAGTATGCATATACAAAATATCTACATACATATATGGTATGTATTAATATTTCAGAAAGATACTTATCTTTTCATTCTCTAGTAAATAAAACACAAACACAATTTATTATTGTATTTATTAGAGATTGAAAGAAAATCATAATTTCATACACACCACTACAAAAAATCAGCTGTACATCTCGAACGTCCTCTTGCTGTTATTTTCCATATAAATACATCAAAATGTATTGAAACACATGTATGTATGTATGTATGCATATTATAACGGGTGATTTTTTAAGAGCTTGAGAACTTTTTTTTAAAAAAAAACGCATAAAATTTGCAAAATCTCATCGGTTCTTTATTTGAAACGTTAGATTGGTCCATGACATTTACTTTTTGAAGATAATTTCATTTAAATGTTGACCGCGGCTGCGTCTTAGGTGGTCCATTCGGAAAGTCCAATTTTGGGCAACTTTTTCGAGCATTTCGGCCGGAATAGCCCGAATTTCTTCGGAAATGTTGTCTTCCAAAACTGGAATAGTTGCTGGCTTATTTCTGTAGACTTTAGACTTGACGTAGCCCCACAAAAAATAGTCTAAAGGCGTCAAATCGCATGATCTTGGTGCCCAACTTACCGGGCCATTTCTTGAGATGAATTGTTCTCCGAAGTTTTCCCTCAAAATGGCCATAGAATCGCGAGCTGTGTGGCATGTAGCGCCATCTTGTTGAAACCACATGTCAACTAAGTTCAGTTCTTCCATTTTTGGCAACAAAAAGTTTGTTAGCATCGAACGATAGCGATCGCCATTCACCGTAACGTTGCGTCCAACAGCATCTTTGAAAAAATACGGTCCAATGATTCCACCAGCGTACAAACCACACCAAACAGTGCATTTTTCGGGATGCATGGGCAGTTCTTGAACGGCTTCTGGTTGCTCTTCACTCCAAATGCGGCAATTTTGCTTATTTACGTAGCCATTCAACCAGAAATGAGCCTCATCGCTGAACAAAATTTGTCGATAAAAAAGCGGATTTTCTGCCAACTTTTCTAGGGCCCATTCACTGAAAATTCGACGTTGTGGCAGATCGTTCGGCTTCAGTTCTTGCAGGAGCTGTATTTTATACGGTTTTACACCAAGATCTTTGCGTAAAATCTTCCATGACGAATAACACAAACCCAATTGCTGCGAACGGCGACGAATCGACATTTCACGGTCTTCAGCAACACTCTCAGAAACAGACGCAATATTCTCTTCTGTACGCACTGTACGCATTCGTGTGGTTGGTTTAATGTCCAATAAAGTAAACTGAGTGCGAAACTTGGTCACAATCGCATTAATTGTTTGCTCACTTGGTCGATTATGTAGACCATAAATCGGACGTAAATCGCGAAACACTTTTCGAACCGAACACTGATTTTTGTAATATAATTCAATTATTTGCAAGCGTTGCTCGTTAGTAAGTCTATTCATTATGAAATGTCAAAGCATACTGAGCATCTTTCTCTTTGACACCTTGTCTGAAATCCCGCGTGATCTGTCAAATACTAATGCATGAAAATCCTAACCACAAAAAAATCACCCTTTATAAGTACAGTGCTTTCTAGTATTCTTCGTACACTTCGCAAATAAACTGCAAATAACTTTTTTTATCCAATAAAGGGATAAACCCTTTTTTCAGGGTTATCCAATTCGAGGTTGATAAAGTAGAAATCTGTATACCAACATCTGTCAAAGATAAACGTCAAGTACGCTGTCATTTATTTAGTTGACATTCTGCCATTTAAGAATATGGAGCATTTAACAATCGACCAACGCGTTAAAATTGGGTGTTGGAAAAACAGGCCGTTGATGCTGATTTTTCGAACAAAATTTTCTTCAGTGATGAAGCTCATTTTTCGCTTGGTGGATACGTTGATCCTGTGATTTAACGCCTTTGGATTTCTTTTTGTGGGGCTACGCGAAAGATCGTGTTTACGCAAACAATCCTCAAACTCTTGACGAATTGAAAACTAATATTCGTAAGGTAATGGCCGAGATACCGCCCGAAATGTGCCGAAAAGTCATTGAAAATTACCGCAAAAGAATCAAGGCCTGTAAAAAGTCCCGTGGAGGACATTTGAATGATATCTTGTTTAACTAAAAATGGCAAGGATCAATCTGTAAAATGAAATAAAAATTACAATACATTCCGAATATTTTGTGTGTTTTTTTTAAGTTTACTTTATCAAGCTTGAATTGGATAACCCTTTATATAAATGGAGCATATTTTGCCATTTATTGTATAGGGTTATCCAATTCGAGGTTGATAAAGTAGAAATCTGTATACCGACATCTGTCAAAGATAAACGTCAAGTACGCTGTCATTTATTTAGTTGACATTCTGCCATTTAAGAATATGGAGCATTTAACATACGCAAATTGGGTTTTTGGTGAATTTTGGTTTCTTCAGTGATGAAGCTCATTTTTCGCTTGGTGGATGTCAATTGGCCTCCAAGATCCTGTGATTTAACGCCTTTGGATTTCTTTTTGTGGGGCTACGCGAAAGATCGTGTTTACGCAAACAATCCTCAAACTCTTGACGAATTGAAAACTAATATTCGTAAGGTAATGGCCGAGATACCGCCCGAAATGTGCCGAAGTCATTGAAAATTACCGCAAAAGAATCAAGGCCTGTAAGATGTCCCGTGGAGGACATTTGAATGATATCTTGTTTAGCTAAAAATGGCAAGGATCAATCTGTAAAATGAAATAAAAATTACAATACATTCCGAATATTTTGTGTGTTTTTTTTAAGTTTACTTTATCAAGCTTGAATTGGATAACCCTATAATTTTACTTTCATTAGAACTCACCAATTAATGATTATAAATTAAATAACTGAGTGAACAATGAAAAAATAAGTATATTTTTCTCCGATCGTAGGAAAAAATATATCTTTCCGTTGTTTTTTCGAAACGAAAAGCTCATGATTCCAGTATGTTGTATTTGTTGCTAAGCAACAAGTAATAATAGTACGAGAATATTTTTTCTGGCCTAGGCCGGGAATATATTCCCGTATGGATTTTTAATTGTTTAGAAGAAATACAAGTACACTTATAAGGTCAAACGCATTTATTTATTTTAATTTACCATTATACATAATAATCAATTTTTATTTGATAAATCTATGCCAAACTAATTATGTGTTAGATATAGGAGTTTAATTTTACTTATTTGTAATATTAACGGTTATCGTACAATTAGTACAATTATTGAACATTGGTGGATTAGTAGTATCGCATCCCAGCATTGTTGTTGATATATCACTGTCCATATCCCTTAAATTTCGTTCACACGTTTTTTGAAAACAAATAGGTACACAAATTTGACAACTTTTGAAAAAAAAAATGTATTTATGTCTTATGATGTCGTGGCTAACTAAGCAATAATTTTATATTATTTTCGATTTTTTACTTTGTTTTGAATTAAAAATTATTTTGGGTTTATATTCGTTTTAAAGTCCGATCGGAGAAAAAATAGTATGTTCAATTCGGAGGAAAGGTGCATTCCCGGACTCCCGTGGTTGCCGGACTTGGCTATCGCCTCGTCCGCCAATTTCCACTATCGTCCGGGAATGCAGTACTTTTCCTCCTAATTATACAATGTATTATTTTTTAAATATCCGAATACTTTTGATCCATAGGAACTGTAAAAGCCAAATTGCTATCTTTGGTATTCAAGGTGAACTAATATTTTGAAAAATTACAAATGTGTAAATCGATAAATAATTACCAAAGGATTTTGTTTTTTGCAAATTTTTAAGTAACTACCTATAATTTTGCAAAAAGCCACCATCAATAATTTCAGGTTTTTTTCTGCATGTTTTGGTATTCAATAATGTAATTTTCATCGCCTGATAGAGCCGCAATAGTACCAAAACATTTACGTTTTTTCCGAATATCATACACTTTGAAGTGATGTAGCGGAAAAACTAGAGGGAAAATTGAAAAACGCCATCGTCAATAATTTAATTAAACTTCAAATAATTTTTTAAAATAAAAATATTGGAGATAGGCCGGTTAGTTTTTATGCTAAGGTGCCACAAGAAGTTCCATTTTTTGTAATATACGTGAATCGGGGCCTTAAGAGGAATGTGATATGCCATAATGCTATTTCATAATATATAAAAACGAAGCGGATTGCATTTATTGAATGGCGGAAAATCCAAAATGCGATTCGCTTCGCATTGGTTTCATAATGGCCCCCAATTTTCATCAGAGAGGCGAACCGGCGAGTAAAATGTAAAACTGAAAAATAAAATTTATAAACATACTGAACAGAAAAGGAAAATCGTTAATGATCAATTTAAGTATGTTTATATTTTAGTACACATTCATGTTTTTGTAAAAAATCATTGTAGTTTTGAAACGACTATTTTTTTGGATTTGGCAACAGTGCTCTCTCTCTTTCTCTGTAATGAAAGAACGCGGCATAAAAAATGGCATTTACCTGCTAATCCACACGAGGACACATGAATCCGGTCTCAATCTACGCTTCTATCTTAGTCTCACCACACTAACACAGACAAAAATGAAATAAGAAAATTTCCAGTACATTTTTGACATGTGTTTTGTTAATTTTATTTTATTTTTCGAGTGTGTATATGGTATATATACAGTATCGGACAACACATTTGCAACTTTTTCGGCTTACTTAATAAATTTAAAAAAAAATTAAAACAGTTGCAGCTATAATTTGTTTTTATTCCTCTAAATATTCATACGTGTTATTGAAGACTCTCCAAAACCATTCTCTCAATTGTTTCTCTCATTGCTAATTTTGAATTTGTTTAACCGTTCTCACATTCGCGCTGGACAAAACAAATGCAACTTATCAAAAACCAGTTTTGGTTTTTAAATTAGACCTTGTGTCGAAAAATATTCAGTTTGCTCTAAACCTTGAGGTCAAAAGTAGATTACGAAATTATTGGATTTTGTGTTTTTGGATACAAAAACTGAATTTTTCTAAAATAGTGTCTGCAAGAGAATAATTATGCAAGATTTTCGTGCTGGTATGCAGCAAAATCACTTTTCCGAAAAGTATGGAATGCATAAATCACCAATATCCCGAATTATAAAAAATTAGTAATTGTGATACATTTGAGACAACACATAAAGGTGGACGTTGTCGAAAAACGACTACTCGAGAAGATAGTAACATCGTGTGATCTTTCAAAAGAGATCCTTTTATATCGTCGACCACATTGGTAAGTCAACTAGAATTGTTCGTCACCGCCGACCGTACAGTAAGAAGACGAGCGGTTGAAGCTAAACTCTTTTCACGACGACAAGCCAAAAAGCCATTTATTTCTGAAACTAACAGAAGAAGACGCTTGCAATTGCACGTAAATATGGTAATTGAGAAGTAAATAAATGGAAGACCGTGTTGATCAGCGACGAATCGAAATTTAATTTAGTTGGTAGCGAAGGAATTTGTCACGTAAGACGACCAACGAGAAAACGTTTTGATCCGAAATATTATATAAAACCTGTAAAATTTGGAGGAGACGTAATGATTTGTGGTTGTTTTTAAGGTCGGGGGATTGGTCCGATTCATCGAATAAGTAACACAATGTATCAATTAATCTACAAAGATATACTAGGAAACGTTATGCTACCATACGCAGCGTGGGAAATGCTAGGTACCGATTTCAACATAATAACGACCCAAAACACACCTCTCGAATCGTTAAAAACTGGTTTACTGCAAATGAAATTTAGTGAATAAATTTGAACTGGCCAGCACAATCGCCTGACCTGAATCCAATAGAACATTTATGGGAGATCGTAAATAGAGAGGTTCGCCGCGATAACGTCAGAAATAAGAACGAATTATTTCGAAGAGTCAAGGAAACTTGATTGGGAGTTCCAGAAGCTTCCATAATTAATGTAATGAATCAATGCTAGGACGATGTAGCGCTGTTATAGTAAATCGAGGATTTACAACGAAATATTAAAAAATTAAAGGTTTTTTAAATACTAAATAATAATTTATTTGTTGCGCGTGTTTTGTCCAATGTCATACAGAAGAATTTTTGAATTTTTTAAAATCTAATGAAGTAGATTAGTTATTTTAAGAAACCAATGTGGTATTTTAAAAATAAAATATGAAATAATTAAAAATGCTAGTAAATTGTTTTTTTCTAAACAGCTTATAAATATTGTAGCGGATAGTTTCTTCTATAAGAAACTATAAGAAACTCCGTAGAATTAATTCTCAATAGATAATTCTCCGAATACATGATTCTTTATAAAGGGACAATTCTCCATATAAAGAATTATTCCAAAATATACAACAATTTTGTATATGCAAACTGTACATAACAACTTGTAAAGGGTGTTTTTTTAAGAGGTTGCCGATTTTTTTTTTGAATAAAACACATATAAAATTATGAAATGACCAAAATTTTTTTTTATTTGGTAGATAATTTTTTGGCATTTAACATTTAAACACAATTTCTGGCATATGGCTACCACGACTATTTTTCACAAATGTCATTCTGGAGGTCCAATTTTCCAGCACTTTTTCAAGCATTTGAGGGCGTATGTCAGCAATGACACGTTGAATATTGGTTTCCAAAGCGTCAATCGATTGAGGTTTATCCACATAAACCAATGACTTCACATATCCCCACAAAAAGTAATCGAGTGGCGTCAAATCGCACGAACGCGGAGGCCAATTCACCGGACCATTTCTCGAAATAATGTTGTCGTTGAAAGTTTCTTTCAATAAGTCGATTGTTTCACGTGCTGTATGGCAAGTGGCACCATCTTGTTGAAACCACATTTCATTCATATCCATATCTTCAAGATTTGACAACAAAAACTCATTTAACATGGTTCTGTATCGATTTCCATTCACGGTAACGCGTCGTCCTTCCTCATTTTTAAAGAAATATGGACCGATGATCCCACCAGCCCATAGACCGCACCAAACAGTACATTTATCAGGATGCATTGGTAATTCTAGAACGGCGTGTGGATTATCTTTGCTCCAAATGCGACAATTTTGTTTGTTGACGTATCCATTTAACCAAAAATGCGCCTCATCACTGAAGAGAATTTTACGGTAAAAAAATGGATCTTCGTTCAATTGATTTAACGACCAATCACTGAATTCACGGCGCAAACGATGGTCGTGTGGCTTTAATTCTTGCACCAATTGAATTTTGTATGGCACCAAACCCAAATCTTTACGTAAAATTTTCCATAAAGTCGATGGACAAAGTCCAATTTGCTGAGCACGACGACGAATCGATAAATTGTCGTTTTCTTCGACACTGGCCTCAACGACAGCAATATTTTCTTCTGTACGAACTCTTCTCATTCTTGTCGGTGGCTTGGCATCCAAAAGAGTGAATGTAGACCGAAATTTGGTAATTACGTTCTTTATGGTGGTCTCTGACGGACGATTATGTGCACCATAAAATTCACGAAGTGCTCTATAAACATTTTTAATTGAACACTGATTTTGAAAATAAATTTCCACGATTTGAAAACGTTGTTCTGGAGTTAACCTATTCATAATGATTTGCCAAACAATACTGAGTAGAAATGCCACTTTGAGCTGTCAAAACAACTGTCATAAAATAAAACGACATCTATCGGAAAAACAAACCTCCTAAAAAAACACCCTTTACAAAGTTGTACAACAACACTTGTGTACAACAACACATAACGAAATTTGTGTAAGCAAATTATGATTGAAAAAATTATATTTTGGTTATACAACAATTTCATGATAATACCTCTACAATCAAATCATTTAGAGATGCATAAACATCGTGATGATTTGGCAAAACCAAAGTCATGTAAAACGCAATTATACACCACCATGTCATCGCACAAGAGATGGCATAGCAAACGTCTATGTTTCCCTTCTATGTTTCGTAAACGGGTTCACCAAAATATTTTGGTGCATGTAACATCAATTTTATAAAAACCAGAAAATCCGGTTTTGGATTTCTGAGTTTTTTGGATATCGGCAAAAAGGAGAAAAAAACATTCGGTCTATTTAATTTTGGAATTTGCCGGAGCTACACGCCACCCAGCATCATCACTCACCAGCAAGCAACATAAATATTTTTATTAAATAAAAATTCATCTTAATATTAAATTTAAGGTTTTTTGTATTTTTATTAAAAATTTATAAAGTGCTACGCATAATACACAATATCTGGTGACCCTCGACGACGGTTTTTACCGTACAGGTGAGTAAATTTTTCAATATTACTCAAAGTGAGAAAAAAATAAAGTTAATTATATTATACAAGTGCATGTGCGTGTTTCATTTTTAATTAATTAAAAAATATAATAAGACGAGTTTTGTGATATAGTGGCCCAAGCCCCCACCCGTGGTAAGCGCACTATATTCACAAATCGTCCATAACCCCTGGTCGATTTTTAGAAAGCACGTGTCCATCCCGACACAAATTCTAGAAATTCTTTCAATTTTTCTATAGTGAACCAACATTAAAAAAAACCGCGTGTTTAAGCAGAATTTACAAGTGCGACAAAATAGTTCTACCGGGTGACTGACACGAAGTGTTACCAACTTCAGACTGTCATTGCTGTCAAACCAGTGATGACAGAGCGTTCAAATTTACATTAATGACAGTTCATTCCATTGTTTACAAGCGTACAAAAGCATTTTAGTGGAAAATATTCAGACAAAAAATTATCCGCAATGGAATTCAAGCGTAATAGTGTGATTGCTCTATATTTGGCTGGAAAACCACAGCCGCAGATTGTTAACCAGTTAAAACATCTGTATGTGAATAAAATGTTTGTGTATCGCACCATAAATCGTTATAACGATACTGGCAGCATTGCAAAACGCCTTGGTGGTGGACTGAAGCGCACTGCAACATCGCCGGGCATCATTCGGAAGATGAAGGCCAAACTGGCTCGGAATCCGCACCGTAGTGGCAGAAAAATGGCTCGTGAAGCGAACATTTCACTTGAACGGATGCAGTACATATTGAAAGATCATCTTGGACTACAGGCCTTGAAATTCCATAAAACGCATGGTTTCACCGATGCTCAAAAAAGTGAGTGGAAAGAGCAAAGGAGTTGTTACGCTTGCACGAAAGTGGCGATTTGCCGAATTTGGTTTTCTCCGATGAGTCGCCGTTCGTTATTGAGCAATATGTGAATAAGAAAAACGACCGCATTTACTTGCCCAGCCATTCTACTGAAAATTTGGACCAACAGATTGCCACTCGAAACCAAGCGCCGCCGATGGTGATGGTTTGGGCCGCCGTAACGGTCGAAAGCCGTTCACCGCTCGATTTTTTGGACCGTGGCATCACGATAAATGTGTTGGAGGAAGCGTTGAAGCCTTGGGCACAAAAACATTTCGGCCGCAGAGCCTGGACATTTCAACAGGACTCGGCAACTTTCGTGCTGCATGAAATAGCTTTATCGGCCGTATCAAAAACCGCCAAATCGAAAACTGCTAATGTAATTCGAAAATTTAAATATTTGTGAACATTTTTTACTTTGATTCAATAAAATTCATCAAAAAATAAAAATTCTGTGGGGTTTTGTTTTGATAACAATTCGTGTCAGCCACCCTGTATAGTGTGTGTGAAAATTTTATTTTATCGAAATAATATAAAAAACCCCGTTTCATTTTTGTTTTCTCGTTCAAAATAAAACATGGAAAATAACGGGAACGACAAAGACGATGTACATGATGTACAAAACATTTGACGCGGCTACCAGCATTCTGGGAGAATAACCCGAAGACTTGGTTCATATCAGCCGAGATTATGTTCGACGCGAACAAGATCATCAGCGACAGACACAAGTTTGCGCACACAGTGTTGTCCCTATCGGAAGCACAAGCGGAGTACATTCTACAAGGCCCTCCAGTTAATAACAAGTACGTGCTCAAGAAAAGCCTAATCGATCGCTACTCAATGTCTGAGGAGCGTAGATTAGAAACCATCTTAAGCAAAATCGAGTATGATGATCAGAAACCTTCGGATGTAGTACACCGAATTAAAACGTTGGCCGGAAAAAACTTCACTGCCAACGTCATTACAAGACTATAGATCAGGTAACTCCCTGATTTCATACAAACAGCATTGGTCCCGGTAATACACAATGCTCCGGTAATACACAATGTAGTACACCTCATTGTGACTACAGGGCATTTACCATTTTTAAGGCCAAGAAGGTTTGATCCAATTCGCCACAAAGCTGCTTTCCCTAGAATTCCAACATATGGTGGAACTAGGAATCTGCCGACCTTCTTCATCAGCAATATCTTGTCCATTGCACATGGTGAAAAAGAAGGACAACGATTGGAGACCATGTGGGGACTACAGATGGCTTAACGCGATCACAATTCCTGACCGTTACTCTATCCCCTACATCCAAAATTTCTCGTCAGAGCATACCATCTCATTCCAATTGCTCCTGACGACATTCACAAAACTGCTATTACTACTCCATTTGGCGTATTCGAATTCAGCCGAATGCCATTTGGACTTAGAAATGCTGCACAAACATTTCAGCGTTTCATCAACGAAATCGTGAGATCTCGATTTGGTTTTATCGATGACATTCTCGTAGCCTCAAAGGACGAGAAACAACACTTACAACATTTTGGACAACTTTTCCAAAAGTTATCAAATTACGATGTTAACATCAACACCGCAAAATGTGTTTGGGACGAATAATCTTGACTTGCTCAGTCATAAGATTACACCTAATGGATTCTGCCGTCCGAAGGACGAATTAATATAATTAGAGAATTCCCAGCACCTCAAACCGTAAAACAAATGCAACAATTCATCGGCATGGTAAACTACTACCACCGGTTTATACCAAAACTTGCAGAAGTACTTGCCCCTATTCACACGCATTTGGCTAGGCTTCTCAAACAGCCAAAAACGCCAAAATTTTTCTTGGACTGAAGAATGTCAAAACGCATTCTTTCAGCTCAAGAACAGCTTGAAAAATATTGCGCAATATTCGCGCTTTTAACGCATCCGCTAAATGAAACGAAATATAGCATCAAATAATAAGACCTGGAAACCTGTTGGATTTTTCTCCAAGAAATTATCAGATGCAGAAAGAAAATATTCCGCATTTGATCGCTAATTGCTTGCAATTGTTCAAGCAATTAAACATTTTCGTTACTTTGTCGAAGGTCGGGAATTCACAATATTCACCGACCACAAACCGCTTACTAGAGCAATTACCTCTAAAGCGGAACGAAATCCAAAGCAAGCAGATCATGTTTCTCAATTTACAACAGACATTCAACACATTCAAGGCAAAGACAATGTGGTCGCCGATACACTATCTCGGAATTCCGACCACGAGCTTGCCTCCAAAGCTACTCACTACCATATCATCACAATCGCAAAAGCACAAGCTTCTGATTCAGAACTAACAGACTTACTCTCTAGTTTCCAAAGTCATCACGTCGAATAATTTTCGACACTCTGCACAATATTTCACACCCAAGTGTACGAGCAACTCGCAAACTAAGACATACCAAATCACCTCACGGGAATTTTCAAATTCCATCAGGTAGATTTGAACATATCCATTTAGATATCGTTGGACCACTTCCACCATCTAATGGATTTACATACATCTTATCCTGCATTGATCGTTTTACGCGTTGGCCAGAAGCCTACTGCATCAAAGACAACTCCGCATCAACAATCGCAAAAACGCTCGTCGAAAACTACATTTCTAGATTCGGCGTTCCGGTCAACATTACGACCGATCAAGGCACGCAGTTCGAATCCAAACTATTCGCTGAGCTTATGCAACTCTTGGGCTCACATCGAATACGAACAACTGCCTATCATCCACAAGCAAACGAACACGCGCAAACAAAATCAAAATGACATATTCGTACCAAAGTCACTGCAAACCTGTGACTATACGTTTTCGTACGAATAGTTAAAGTTCGCACCGGCCTCACTCCACCTTATGAAGGCCCATACAAAGTGATACGACGACTTCGTAAACACTTTGTATTACAAATCAGAGATAAGCAACAATCTGTCTCTATTGATAGACTCAAACCAACCAGCCTATGGAATTTTGAGTTAGCTCGATCAAATATCGGGAGTAAAGAAAACTGTCCGCATTTTCGGATAACACATTCTTCACCGAATTCAAACACTAAATTTAAAACCCAACCATTATTTCTTATGACGATCATACATCATCACAATGATACATTTCTATCATCAATCAAATTCACTCTGGTAAGCTATTCTAAACAAACAAAAACTATCCCCATTTTAATACGATGACGTAGACCCATTTGTTATTGACCCCGAACTTGATCAATTTTTGAAAAACTAAAATAAATAGGATTTAGACGTTCACTCGGTCTAAATCCCATTTTTTTAGTTTTTCAAAAATTGATCATGTTCGGGGTCAATAACAAATGGGTCTACGTCATCGAATTAAAATGGGGATAGTTTTTGTTTGTTTAGAATGTCATAAGCTAACTAAGCATATATACCATGTTTGTGAGAAATCTCTGTGAGCTGACCAATGCTCGATACAGTGAACGTCTAAATCCCATTTATTTTAGTTTTTCAAAAATTGATCAAGTTCGGGGTCAATAACAAATGGGTTACGTCATCGTATTAAAATGGGGATAGTTTTTGTTTGTTTAGGATGTCATAAGCTAACTAAGCATATATACCATGTTTGTGAGAAATCTGTGAGCTGCTAGCTCTGTGTCTAAATCCCATTTTTGTTAGTTTTTCAAAAATTGATCAAGTTCGAGGTAAATAACAAATGGGTCTACGTCATTGTATTAAAATGGGAATAAGTTTCATTTGTTTAGAATATCATAAGCTAACTAAGCATATATACCATGTTTGTGAGAAATCTCTGTGAGCTGGCCAATTCTCGATACAGTGAACGTCTAAATCCCATTTTTTGTTAGTTTTCAAATATTGATCATGTTCGAGGTCAATAACAAATGGGTCTACGTCATCGTATTAAAATGGGAATAAGTTTCGTTTGTTTAGAATATCATAAGCTAACTATGCATATATACCATGTTTGTGAGAAATCTGTGAGCTGGCCAATTCTCGATACAGTGAACGTCTAAATCCCATTTTTTGTTAGTTTTCAAATATTGATCATGTTCGGGGTCAATAACAAATGGGTCTACGTCGTTGTATTAAAATGGGGATAGTTTTTGTTTGTTTAGAATGTCATAAGATAACTAAGCATATATACCATGTTTGTGAGAAATCTGTGAGCTGGCCAATTCTCGATACAGTGAACGTCTAAATCCCATTTATTTTAGTTTTTCAAAAATTGATCAAGTTCGGGGTCAATAACAAATGGGTATACGTCATCGTATTAAAATGGGGATAGTTTTTGTTTGTTTAGAATGTCATAAGATAACTATGCATATATACCATGTTTGTGAGAAATCTCTGTGAGCTGGCCAATTCTCGATACAGTGAACATCTAAATCCCATTTATTTTAATTTTTCAAAAATTGATCAAATTCGGGTTCAAATTACCTCAACTAAAATCATTTTGCAATTATTAAAATGAAACTCTAATATAAATCTCATAATGAGCAATGCAAAATTTCGTTCTACAATTTATTCAACCCATAATTTTTCTTTTTCAAGTTCGTTCATGCCGAAAATTATTTCCCGATTCAATAAAAATAAATAAAAATAAAATCTGAAAACAATGTCATTGAAGGACACTCTTATCTTGTTCAAATAAAACAATGATATCGAATTATCTATGTATTGCTTGACCAAAATCTACTTAAATATAAGTCCTGCTCTAACGCTCATTGCCAGATACCTATATAAAAAAAACTACCAAAGAGTGTATTGGATACACTAACAATGCAATGTAAATTTGAAATTTTTGTTCATTTCTGCACCTATACTTAGTTTTTAAAACAAAAAATACTATGGAAAAAAATTACCAATACATCTTTAGTTAGTTATTGTTTATTTCATAGGTGTGGAGTTAGCAGGTCTTATATTTAAGTAGATTTTGGCTTGATCCTTCGTAAAGCAAGATTGTTCATTCGCTTAATGTTGTGTTGGTTAGTGCATTTCAACATTTGCGTTTTTTTATTTTATTTTATTAAAATAATACAATTATGCAATTGGAAAGCATTAATTGACTTTTATTGTTTGTTGTTATTGAATTTAGAAAAATGTAACACATACATAAACGATTTTTTTATGAAATTTTTAATATGATGTCCTATTTCATTCTATTTAAATTTTAATAAATATCTGAAACCTTATGACGAAGAGAGAAACCCGGTAATTTAAAATCAGTCGTCTATTCTCTATATTACTCGTATACGATCTACACACGTGCGTCTACTACCTATACATAGTCATATAAATATGTTTTATTTACGGGATCGTATTTATTAACAAATTCAAATTTGAATTTATTATTGAATTATGTGGTATATACGCAATAAATAATCATTTCTAAATGTTGTCGTATCTATTATAAATTAATAATTTATTAATTTGATTTTTAGGTTTTAGTGTAAAATTAAAATTCTTAAATGTCTTATTATTCTTGTTTTAAACGTGATAATAATAACTTAACGAATTTTGGAACTCTAGTTTAGGACATGTATAGGTAGGCGGCTGTGATCGATTTGGAATTGTTGGTTTAACTTTATAACTTTGCTATTTCAGCGAATATTTGAACTTTTGGAATTACAGATAGCTTGGAAGCTATGGAGTAAATTTGAAATGCAGTCAAATTTGCTGTACTTAGATAGTTTGTCGGGATCATGCACTTTTTAATTAAATTATTTTCTAGGTTATTTGGAAGACTAAATTGGTAAAGGTTTTGGTTAACTTGTTCTAGGTTGGATAAATAATTATCGCTGTATGTCGATTATATGATTTATAATTCATTTAATGCTGTTGTAAATAGATATATACAATAGTTAACTATCGTAGATTAATTTTTAATATCTTATTTTAATATTTTCTGATTTATTTATTTTATAATTTCATTGATCAATTGATTGGGTTATTTGATTATCATGGATCCTACAGATGTACTAGCTACTAATTATTAATTCTGTCATCTTACAGATTCCTGATTACTTTAATAGTTTTATTTAATTTTGGTTGAATTTATTTAGGTATTGGGGATTCTAAAGTTGTGAAAAACATTCAATATTAATGCATTACCTTACAGATTCCAGATTAGCTGTTTTTGGAACCAGTTTTCGTTTGATCATTTTCGATGGCAAGGTCAAGTGACTTTCATAAATATTTTTTTTAAATAAATCCATCAAATCAACAGACTTAGAATTTAGAAAGGCCGTGCGTGCCTTTCCTGCTTTGATACTACAATATTTGTATTCGATTTATTTTATTTGTTTTAAGAGAACCAAATTAATTTAGTTAATACTAATCATTACTTTACATTTATTGTATTCAAGTATAATTTTATTATATCGTACATTGTCCTAATGTACGATATAATCAATTAACTATGGTTTCAGGAAATTCTATTGTAAGTTGTGCAGTTGCAGAGAGAATTAAATTAATAAATTTTTAAATGATTTAGGTAGCAGGAAGATATTAATTTAGTATTAGATTTCAGGAAACCTTGCAAATAAATACTTGTGAAATAATATTTCTTTGTATTTTTAAAATAATTGCTGAAAGTGTAGATTAGAATTATATTGTCATTGTGTTACTAACCGTCGACTTTATCTAGGTATATGTAACCGGGCTGGTTGAATCAATTTTGTTTAGGAAGCCGGAAAATATTAATGCAAAATTAAATTTCAAGAAATTTCCAGATGTACGTGAAATAATAATATTTTGTTCTCAGGTTGCTGATTTAGAGAAGCAATTGTTGAAAACCAATTCCATCATTATCCATTAAACCCATTAATCCTTTATCCTGCCTCTAGTAGATTAGAAGTAGATTATAATTGTGTTGTGCCGTACGATCGCTAGGTGTCTGAAACCGGGCCGTTGTTCGGTCCCAAAAAAAAAAAAAAAACCTTTCCTATCCTTCCTATTGTTATGTGTAAACAGGCTGTAGGAATAGGCCCGGCGTTATCCGGGACACTTGTCCAGTACTTGGTCCTACAAGTCCAATCAAATCAATCAATCAATCAATTTCTAAATGTTATCGTATCTATTATTGAAAACATACATATTTACATATTTAGTGTAGCTAAATTTGATTTATAATTGTTCCAGTTCATATGGTATTTTCAATATAAACAGTTGATTTCATTACTGCTTTTCATTCCGAAAACAAAACAAATACCAATGCCTGATAAATAAATGTAAATAAACTTTACAGAAAATCTGCATACATACAGGGTGGGCCATCTAACTTTTTTTTTGAACTAGCGGTTATTTTGAGTATTGTAAGGGTTATGTCACTTCTGATATGACAGAAAGTTAGTTTTATCCTTCCGCTGAACGAAAATCGTTGTGTATTCCCTTGAACAATGCTGAGAACTATTGAAACATTACTTCGAAAATCATGGTATTGTTGCAGAATGTGTGCGAAGATTGCGTGCGGTTTTCGGAAGAAACGAAGCGCCGCGAGCTCCATATGTGTGTTATTTTGTGAATAAAGTTAAAGAAACAGGCATGCTAATTAATAAACCAACACGAACCAAGCGGCCAACCAAGCATACACCCGAAAATGTTGATGCTGTAGCCGAGAATGTGCGTGAGTCGCCGGGAACGTCAACTCGTCATCGTGCTCAAGAGTTGAACATTTCACGCACAACATTGCGACGAATTCTGCATAAAGACCTTGGTATAACACCGTATAAAGTTCAATTGGTTCAGGAACTGAAGCAAAGAAACCACCCATTGCGTTTTCGGTTCGCTGAGTGGGTTTGTGATCGACTTGAAGAAGTGCCGATTTTGGCAAAAAAATCATCTTTTCGGATGAGGCGCGTTTCCATCTTGGCGGCTATGTAAAAAAGCAGAATTGTCGCAATTGGGGCACGGAGAACCCGCACGCGATCATAAAGAAGCCGATGCATCCTCAACGAGTGACCGTTTGGTGCGGATTTTGGTCCGGCATCATTGAGCCATTTTTCTTTGAAGATGAGCAAGGAGCCGCCGTTACTGTCAATGGTGAGCGCTACCGCGCCATGATAAACGATTTTTTGTTCCCGGCACTTGAAGAGGAGGACATAAGCAACATTTGGTTTCAACAGCAACATTTGGTTTCAACAGCGCACTGTCTTCGAAGATCGAATTATCAGCCGAAACGCTGATGTGATTTGGCCGCCTCGGAGCTGTGATTTGATGCCGTTGGACTATTATCTTTGGGGTGCCGTCAAAGATAAGTGTTACGCCGATAAACCAGCAACGATTGACGCTCTCAAGAACAATATTCGCATTGCCATTGAAGACATAATCCCGCATACCATCGAAAATGTGCTCAAAAATTGGACCGACCGTATGGGGTATGTCAAGGCCAGCCGAGGCAGTCATATGAATGAAATAGTATTCCATAATTAATCGGAAGGATTGTTCTTTACAATGAAAAAATTAATTTGAAAAAATATTGAGAACTTTTTGTTTTATTGCATTTAAAAAAAAAATTATTTGGCCCACCCTATATAAATAATTGTTTTATTTGGGTTTTTGTGTGTATATGAATGTGTACCTCGGTTTCATTTTTTCATAATATTTCATTTGTTAATTTGCGTAGTGAAAGAAGAAAAGAGACATTCATTTGATGAGGATTGCATATATAATCATTCGCTTGGTACACGGAGATTTCCTCTTCAAAAATTTGTGTATAATTTTTATACACATCTTTTCTCAATTCAACATGTGCATCTGCTTAAATTATTGTTTGTGGTTATAGCACAAACCTTTTTCTGTTTGTTAATTAACTTTGCAATCAGTTCTGAGGCTGAAGCGCTGCCAACTCTTTCGCGGTTCGATTTGATTTTCCTACCTTACGCAGTAGCCAAATCTAGAACGTAGTCCAATACAGGGTACACTCGGATTTCTCTAAATTGGCGTGTGTTATTTCAATAAACATGGTTGAAGCCGTCTGAGGATTTTCCACATATAGTTCTTCTATAGACTTAGTTCTCTAATTCTTATAATATTGCGAATGGGATTGCCCATAAATCATAGCAATTTATACCAAGGCCCCGCTTTGCGTCGCTATTCGGTTCCACACGTAGAGACGCAAACTGATTTTCGAAGCATAGCGAGCAATTTAAATATGTATATCGAACAGAAACATATTTTAAATTGTTCACTATGCGTCGAAATTCAGTTTGCATCTCTACGTGTGGAATCGAATAACGACGTAAAGCGGGACCTTGGTGTACATACATTTCAGATATGTCTGAGCGTAACCACTAGTATATATGAAAAGGGAATGGTTAGGTCTATTTAAATTAGTATGTGTTATTCTAATAAAAATTGTTGAACTAGACTGAGGATTTTCTAGTTATCATTAATTATTTATATACAATAATATTGCGAATAGAACACGTCACATTAATTAACAAATCTCTCCGATGAGGCCCAACCCTTTATATTGGAATAACGCATAACAATTTAGTCAATTTAGACTGTGTATTTGTAATTTTTATGGCGTGTGAGCAATTCCATTCACAATATTATGAATAATATACGATATGTATATAGAAAATCCTAAAACGAGCCCAATTATTTAAATTGGAATAGCACATACCAATTTAGATAGGCCTCAGTGTTCTCTGTCTATACTAGTGGTTATGCCTATACTTTTGTTAATTGGTAGGACGTGCGTGAGCAATTCTATTCGCAATATTATATGAATAATATATGATATCTAGAAAATCTTTAGACGGGCCAACGCTTTTTACTTAAATGACCCATGCCGCTTTAGATAGGTCTAAGTGTCGCCCGTCCATATCTACTAGTGATTAAGCTTAGACATCGCTGGAATTTTAATTTTTTCATAAGATTTGGCAAAACATATTTTTATTCATAGCTTATTTACCCTGTTAATAATTTCGCGCACTTTCGTAAATTGTCAGTCTTATCTAAAAATCCGCCAGCTAAAAATTTTGAGACGTACGTTCTGTCTTATCGATATTGAAATATCTATTTTTGAAATTTTCAAAAAAGTGCGATCATTTATGCTTCAGAAATGTGGGGTGGTTTTCATGGTAAAGGGTGGCTGGTGACTGAAAAGTGGCGGTGTAATAGTAATGTAAACTCATGAATCGATTGGTCACAACTAGGGTTAGCAGTTCAGGTTGGGCAAAAAATTATGTCAAACACCGCACACTTAGCGATGCGAGTAAACAATTCACCGCCAAATTTGCATATCAATATCGTAAAGCGATAGTGAAAGAAAAACTGGGTAATCTGTATTACCGACGGATAGATGATAAAAATAACGACTTAGGCACATTCCACCTCATGGATCTCAAAACCTAATTTATTTGGCTTGATGATGACGGTTCCATAAATTTAGTGCCTCTTCTTTTCAGCTTTAAATTCCTGCAACTCAATATTTCTGAACTTTAAACCTGCCCTGTAACGATCGCACTAATTTTAACAGTCGACCACATATTCGTAACAAATAATTTATTTACAATCGTTAACAATTCCATTTCATGCAATAGGCTTTTCTCGTAGTAATACCACCTATAATAATTGCTTTGCCAATATTTTTTTATAGATAATTACCTTTATTACACATACAAATGCTCGTATATTTGTATGCTTATATATATTACCAGTTGTTTATCATTGAGCTAGTATTGGTATATATTTCAGAAGTTGGGGAAAAAGCACACGACTTTGTCATTCAGTCGAGGAGAGGTGAAATGAAAGAAATACCAAGTTGGAAAGGGAGTCAAGTTCGGAATTCGAGACCGTAAGGATCTATCTACGAGGGCGTAGTGAGAAGTCTGGTAAAATTGCAACAGAGGGCACCACAATCTCAAATCCCAGATGTCATGTGTCAATACCATCTGTCACTAGACGAAATTAAAATTTTCAGACAGATCTGTCGTTTAGTTCAGTTTTAACAGCCATTGAAAACAGACAACCTATTGTTGTTTTGCAAACAAGGAAAAAAGTGAAATTCGTGTCTTAAATAAACATTATTGTTTGCGTTGAAAAACCATTACGCAAACCAAAACAAAGCCTGATAAATATTATGGAGACTCTTCACAATCGATTAAACTGATTCACAAGTGGTTTACTGATTTTCGTTGTGATCGTACATCACAACTGATGCCGAATGTTCAGGACGCCCAATTGAAGTCACCACACCAAAAATGGTTGACAAAATCCATGATACGGTATTGCAAGACCACAGAGTGAAAGTGCGCGAGATAGCTGAGATAGTAGGCATCTTAGATGAACGTGTGTGCAATATATTACAGAACATTTGAATATAAAAAGGCTATTCTCGCGTTGGGTGCCGCGTTTGCTTACAATCGACCAAAAACGCACGCGTGTGACAACTTCAGAGGCAGGTTTGGCGATGTTGAAGCGAAATAAAAATGAGTTTTTGCGTCGTTTCATAACCGTGCATGAAACATGGATCCATCACTATACACCGGCGACCAAAGAACAGTCTAAACAGTGGATTTATACTGGCGAATCTGCGCCGAGGAAGGCTAAGGTGGTTTTATCGGCCAACAAGGTCATGACCACAGTTTTTTGGGATGCACGCAACATAATCGACATCGATTACCTTCAAAAGGGGAGAACAGTCAACGGCGAATATTACTGCAACTTATTGAACCGTTTCAACGACGTTTTGAAATAAAAACGACCGCATTTGGCGAAGAAAAAAATTATCTTCCATCAAAACAATGCAACGTGTGTAGTTGCCATGGCCAAATCTATGAATTACGCTTCGAATTGCTTTCACATCCGCCATATTCTCTAGATTTAGCCCCCTGCGATTATTTCCTGTTTCCGAACTGGAAGAAATGGCTCGGCGGAAAGAGATTCGGCTCTAATGAGGAGATCATCGATGCAACAAACGCCTATTTTGTAGGGTTGGAGAAATCGTATTATTCGAAAGGGATCGAAAAATTGGAAAAACGATGGATCGTGTAGTCGAGTATCGAGTGATAAAGTGTATCGAGCTAAAAGGTGATTATCTTTTGGTGATAAACAATAAATAATACTCGTATGTGCAGTTGTAAACCTAAGCTTAACTAAAACGTTGTCATAGCAATTAATTTAAAAAAATATTATATCGAATTCTGTTCTACCTCTGTGGCACTATTCTGGCTTTCCCTGGGAATTGGGAAAAATATTTGCATAGCATTTTTGTCTAATTTATATTCTTATGGCCTACTGTTGGAATTAGTTTGGTGTAAATGTTTTTGAAACAAAGATATATTAGGAATTATTTTCCCCTACAAAACTTTTGTGGAGCAAATATTTCCCAATCAACTTTGTTTCGAAAATATTAGCACCACACTAATTCCAACAGTAGGCCAGAAAAATATAATTTGGACAAAAATGCTATGCAAATATTTTTCACAAAAATTCCCAGGGAAAGCCAGAATAGTGCCACTGGTATATAATCTAAAGTTGTACATAAAAATGGAAATATTTATGATTATGTGCTAATTTCCTGTGTTTTTAAATTGTTACAAAAAAAACGAATGAATTTCAAATATAGTCTAACGAGACACAATAAAAAAAAATTCGTAAAAACAAGTATCATAATAAACGTTTTGTGTATTATCTAATTGGTAGCAAACAAGCTGACCACCAGTTTTGTTTATTTTTTTATGAGAACGCGCGACAGGCGAATTGGTGTATGTGTGTAACCATTAAAAAACTAAAAAAAGTGTAAAAAATCCTGGTTGAGTGACTTAATAAAGAGACACTTATATATCATCAATTAATAAAACCAGGTGTCCAGATGTCCTTCAACATAGAGAACTGTTTACTCAACCAATATTTTCATAAATTACTATTCACAGTACCAATAACGTCGGTCATCAATACATCACTCGTTATATGAATTGGTGCGTTTGCGAATACATCTACGAATTCAACCCCAGAAACAACATCATCAACCAGGTTGGGCATCTTCATCATATAACAATATTAACCACAAGATCATATTCATGGATCCGATTCGTAACGTATTGCATGCCATTTATTTTACTTAATCATAGTTATTTATTTTCTTTCAGTTTAGAATAGTTTTCATTATATTTATTAATTTTTTTATTTCTTATGCAAATCATATACTTGTATGTAAATATTTTCTTTTGGTTCAATTTTTGTTTTCTGTGATTTTCGTATAAGCGCGTTTCGCATAAAACCAACGAGATGGTTACTTTCTTTTACGTGCGATAATCCGTACGATCAATTATGTGGTAACTAAAGCTAGCTAGTGGAGGGAAACGAAGGCTAGTGTTGTGTGATGTAACTTGTTCTATATGCTATTGATTATACCTGATACATACCAGTGCACCTAGAATACTACAGGCCACACTGCTTTCTATGTCATCAAATTTATGTCTACAGTTTATTCTTTGAACTATACACGGCAGTCATGTTCATAAAATGAATAAACAGAAATAAGAAAATATTTATACGAGTGCTAAAAGTAAGGTTATGTCTTCCGTTAAATTACAAGAAATGTGCACACATTTTGAACGTGTTTACATATTTACCACAATTTAAAATGCATAATTTTATAATAATATTATGAATTAATACTTACCAATAGCTTTTTATTAAATTTTAAAATATATTATTAAAATTCTTTCTTGTTTTTTTTTTATCAATATGACAGCTTAAACACAAAAAAAAAATCAAAACAATCTTTATAATTTTAGTGCTGCCTACAATAGTCAAAGAAGGAACCGACGACATAAATTGTCGTCATATAGCAAAATTTTTAAAGCAGTGTGGCCTGTAGTGTTCTAGGTGCACTGTACATACTCTCATGTTTCTTTATCTAAATTTTTTTTGTTTGAGTACTGAATGAACACTATTGTAACATGGCTGCTGGTACAGTGGTAACGGGACCCCAAGCCGACTACGAGCTATCTATCGATACAGTGCAACTACCGTACCTAGCTGAAATCAAGCCATGAGGTTACAATACTTACTGTAAGGCAAAGTCATAAGTTTTCTATTGGGGATACGGTGTTATTTATGAATTTTATTCCTATTATTTTTGTGCTGCTACTAATAAGAAATTCATTTTTCAATAAGAACCATTCCACAGCCATTTTCTATTGTGATGCCTACGTATCCACCCACAACAAATGAGTTTCACATTTCACAGGAGTTATTATAATAATCTGCAAGCAGAATCTGGTACTCAGTTCCGCAGCAAAGAAATTAGAAAGATCAAAGTAGTTTTAAATAAAGAACATTTTTAATAAAATTAAATTGGAAAATTGCCAATTTGTGGATGTTGCAGTAAATTGAACTAAAAACTGTAACCCATAACACCTACACTTGAAGATTTATTTAATTTAACATAATGGGGCTAACATTCCGGGATCCAAAATTTTATTTTATGTTGTTATTTTTGTTTGGTTAATACAAATTGCAATAAAGGGAAAATAAAATACAGGAATTTTATGTCGCGGAATCGACTCCCCATTTTTAAAAATTAAATCTATTAGATTGCGAAAAAATCCATTATTTGTACGTTTATTTCGGGGCTTTATGTAACATGGCTACAATCATTATTCGTTTTAACTTAAATATGCGCTGTTTTTTCGATAACTCGTTGACATTTTGAAGGCAATTTTATTATGCCACTTTTCCAAACGCCTTGTCCCTATCAGAAAAAATCTGAGATAACCAATTTTCACAAGCCTCTATTGAGGCCATTTTTACACCACCAAGAGAGTTTCCATGGGCAACAAAAGATGATAATCGCTTGGTTTCAGGTCCGGACTATAAGGTGAATGTATAATAGCCTCCAAACCAAGATCCCAAAGCTTCTGGCACCAAACACACAGCAAAACCTTCCTGGTCGTGAAACCTGGTTTGTCCATCGTTTGGGCCGCTTAGCCGGCCTTCGACCATGATCGTTTCCGCTTGACATTGTCGGATGACAATGACTCATTTCTCGTCGCCAATCACCATCCGCTTCAGAAAGGATTCGCAGATGGAAACACGATCCATCAAGTTTTTTTGCGTCAACTCGTGCGGCACTTAAACATCGAGGTTCTTTTTTGCCTTATGCAAAACTGTTTTGTGGTCGATCTTCAGCTCCTGGCGATGCTACGACAGCTCGCATAACGATCTACTTCGATAATTTACAGGAATTTTCGACGATAAGCCTTCCATTGCGTGGTGCATCTTTCATATCGAAATTACAGGAACGGAATCAGCGAAACCTAAATTGCGCGTGATTGGCTGTGACAGTATCGGGATCATAGACGCCATTCACAATTTCAGCCGCATGACTTGCGTTTTCGCCTTTATCGAGGCAAAATTGTAAAATATAACTATTGTAAAATATAACTAATTGTCTCTTTGTTTACCTCCATCTTTGACACACAATAACTCACAATTGAATCGATCAATCAAAACAATTACAAAATAATTGTTTAGTACATTTTTTAGACCCTTTCCAACGAGTATAAGTATGGTCTACTGCGACAAATACATTACGGGATATATGTCACTAAAACCATCTAGCGAAAAAATAATGGATTTCTTTTTCCCCAACACATTATTTACGAAAAACATACCTGGAACGAGCACATTAACGTCTCATCTACAGACATCATTCCACCAGCATTATCAAATTCGCCGCAATAGTTTGGCGCTGAAAATAATGTGACTAACTGTCGTTTCGCAAAGAATTCATATCCGTCTTCAACAACCTAAATCATATAAAGTATGTATATTAGAGTCATATACGATTAATATACGATATCTATTTACCTGATGTGCTCGACAAATAAGGTCCAAATCATATCGATTTAAAAATTTTGAAACTACGTCGGCTCCAAACGTGAAACTGACACCTCGATCGTTTTCACCCCAACCGTGAACATCTTTGTCTGGATCACTCCATAATAAGTCACATAACAATCCTGTATCGGGTACATCTGTTGGCCTCATTATTCGTCTTATTTGTTCCATGCCCTGTAAATCAGGACTTAAGCCACCGTGGCAACAAAATATTTTTTCATCGATAATTGCTGCGATTGGCAAACAGTTAAAACAATCTGTGAACGTTTTCCACAGTTTAATGTTATAACGCCGTTTGCATTCGTCATAAAAACCGTAAATTCGATTTATACTAGCACACTCGTGATTGCCACGCAGCAAGAAAAAATTTTCTGGATATTTTATTTTATAGGCAAGTAATAGACATATTGTTTCTAGCGATTGTTTTCCCCTGTCTACGTAATCACCTAAAAATAAATAATTTGCTTCAGGTGGAAATCCGCCGTATTCAAATAATCTTAATAAATCTGTATACTGTCCATGAATGTCACCTGCAATTAAAAGAAGAATTAAAACATTTGAATACATCCACAGGATAGATGACTTACCGCAAATTTTTAAGGGTGCTTCCAATTCTAATAAAATTGGTTGTTGCAAAAATATTTCTCTTGATTTTAAGCACAAACCTCTTACTTCAGCTTCCGTCATTTGAACAGTTTTTCCAGGGCGACATCCTCGCACTATGATTTTGGAATGATAAAAGTAAACTTAAACTGTAATGATTATTCAGTAATTCTTATATGTATGTATAAAGAAAACATGACTACCAGATATGTATTTGCTTTAAATATGTTTGAAATTTAAAGTAATTTATCATCAATAATATCTAAACGTAATTTAATTTCACAAATAACATATGTAGTTATCTTTAATCTTATACCAAATTCGTTTGCTTTTACAACAAAAATTTGACCAGATTTTATGTAAACGAATATGAAAAAAATTTGATCGACTTTTGTAGTAATATTTGTGAAAAGAAAGACAAAAAATTGTTTATTATAAATGGCGGGTTTATCATTTCACCTTGTTAGCATCGGTATATTAAAAAATTATATAGCAAAGAATTAAAATGTTCAATATAGTGTCTCCCATTTCTCAATTTAATTAATTTATTTATCAATAATTTTCAATTAAAAGCATAAGAAATTATATAATTTCGCACATAAACACAACATTTTAGTACACAAGATATTTCGAAAATACGTCGCACAAACAAAATTACAAATTATCCTTAAAATTTTAATAAATCTATTAAAAGCAAAAACACACAAGATATTTTGAAAATACGTCGCACAAAATTACAAATTATCCATACAATTTTAATAAATTTATTAAAATTAATTTAAAATTTATTAATTTAAAACTGAATTGTACAAATGGCGCGGGGTCTTTGTTTTGATGTTATGTTTTGACGTTTACTTTTGTATATATGTATGCGTAAAAATCTAACAAAAAATCAAGATTTTTTAAAATTGATCTAGCCGATTTGTTAGATCAAGATTTTTGAGTGAAAAAAATTTGTAATGTCAAAAATGTTGATCTGACAGCTGAATCCGATCAAATCTTTTTGATCTGACAGTTCGAACGAATTTAGTATTAATATTTAATAACTATTCAAAAATATGGTTAACATAATATCTCGCTGGAAATTCATATTCTTCCATTCTCCAATAATACAACAAAAGTATATTTGTGGTTGCATTTACAGAGAATGGAATTACTATGCCGCGTGAAATCAATGGTTTATATAATACCGAGCTATTATACTTCTGTATGCTAGCTATCATGAATTTTATATGACACTATATTTTTTATAATTTTTACTTTTTTTGTTTTCTATTGTAATGGGTTTTATTGTGATTGTTCCGTATATTGGTCTATCTTCAGTACTCTCGAATTAAATACACAATCATAGGAAATTATTCCATTTTAGCGTCAATCTAGTGACAAACGACTATGATAATCGACACCTACTAATACACAATCAACTTCCCAACCACCTCATACTTTTTCGTCCGTTATCGCTGGACCGCGGATAAATTTGAATTTTTGACTCATAGATGGAAAATTTGTAAGAATCCCAACAATCAGTTTCGAACGGTTGAGATTATTGATTTCCCGTTCGAAACTGATTGTTGGGATTCTTACAAATTTTCCATCTATGAGTCAAAAATTCAAATTTATCCGCGGTCCAGCGATAACGGACGAAAAAGTATGGGGTGGTTGGGAAGTTGATTGTGTATAAGTAAGTAGGTGTCGATTATCATAGTCGGTTATCAATTGGTGATGGTTATCGTAATTTTTGCGATAATTATTTGTGATTAATTTTTTAAGTAATGCTATCTTCATACCATATGGTGTGAAACGAACGATGTTTTTATATTATAATAAACTACTTTAATAATATTATAATATTTTATACTATTATAATAGTGGTATATTACGTATACTATTGCCGTCGTGAACTCGGTAATAGCATGGAGTAAGTAATGTTTAAAGAGTAACGAAACAGAGGAAAAATGTTCATCAAAAATGCGTGGATTATACAATTTAAATGGATTATAGACTACTCTTACGCAACAATTTTTTATTTGTATCGAATATTGTCATAGGTAAATAAAGATGTGTAAATTTGTGTTTAACCCATTTATATTGTTGCATAACCCATGCATTTTTGATGAACATTTTTTCTTCGTTTCATTATTATTTATAACATTAGATACTCTTTGGTATTAGCTTATAAATGTATTATTTATGATATTTGTAAATTGAATAAGGATGTATATTAAAATATTAGAAATACTCGTATTACTGCACAAATAAATTTATTTTCTCTTTTCAAAGCAGCTTCAGCGATAATGTGGAGGAGAACAATATAAAATGTTTCGTGCAGTGTAAACGCTTGTTCATCATCCATAATATTCGACTTGATATCATCGTGGCATTTTTGGTTGGAAAATGGGACGACTACATAACTAGGTAATTCTCTTTGAAAGAGGCATCTACTAATCAGTTCATTATGTTGCAAGTGTGCAATATGAGGATGGAGCAGTCATACGTTACATACAGTTTCTAGTAGCATACACACACATTTAGAAGATGTACATAGCTATTATATATAATTATGAAAGCGTAGTCTTTGAATATTTTATTTCTCTGACCTCTCAAAATTATAAATTTCCCTAAATTTCCATACACCCCAATTGTCATAGTCGTGTCATGTCAAGTGACGTGACTAGAATCGAGTTACGTCGCGCCAAAATTGGTATTGTTGAAGTTGATTCAAGCGCCACATTAAAACATTGCATGTACAATAATTATTTATAAAAACAAAAACTATACCTTTTACGTTCCATTTTAACTATACTAGTTACTTCTTATCACTTGTAAAACGGAAGAAACGACTATGATAATAGTAAAAATTAAGTGACGTGACCAAAGTCGCCTAAAATACCGTAAGACGACTATGACTAATTGGGGTGATACTGATAATCATATGCATTTTAACGTTACTTCAAGGATACGATGAATGGACAATTGAAATTAAATGTATGATTTTACACGCATTGTAATTCAGCCACAAATTTCCTCATTTCTCCTCCTACCTATATATAAACTAAAATTATTTTGTTGCTTTCTTTTTCGCACAAATTTTCGGTGATGTTCAACACCATTCGTGCGATTGGAACGGGTTGGATTTTTCCTAAACAAATTCCTCTTTTGATTAGCCAACACCGCCAATTAAAAAGTAAAATTTGGCAGTCAAACAAATTTATATATTAGTATAGGTTTTATTTCAATTTTCAGATCAAACAATATATTTTTTGTCGAAGTTCAATAAAATGTATTTGCAACACTATGTACATGTTTTTTAATTATTTATTATCCCTGGGCCTTCCCTTTCGCGGTTCGCTTTTCCAGTCCTTACTTTTACGCCATTGCCAGCCACTTCGAGAACGTACGGCTATAGGTCCGATTTTATCACAATATGCACATTGCATAGCTCCATGCCAGCCTATACTGGCATGGAAGATGGGTCAGCCCATGAGTTTTGCACTCTGACAGGAGGGCCATAGATGTGTTCCATCTCAACCCAGAACATGACCTGTTGATGAAAACTCCCTTTTGTATCCTGCCTCTATCGGGATTCGAATCCAATACCTTGTACATGTATGTACATGTTACGTTTAAAATGCAAAATCAGTAAACGTGCGAAAATTTTTATTTATTTATTCCATTTACATGAATAAAAATCGGTTGTTCAACCTACATGGAATGTTTGCCCACCTCCCCTCTTATATTCCCGTAATTTCATTTACTCCCCATCTATAGGAGGCTAAGCGATATGAATATTGATCACAGTTACCTCTCGCGAGACCGTGAGAGATATTAAAGCCGTTAGCTTCTATTATTCCAAATGACTTTAAACTAATATAAAAAAAGGTAAACCGTAGATTGAAGGCTAAACCATATCTGGAATATAGTAGGAATCCAATTTCAAAAATTAGCAGAAAAAGGCTTTTCTAATTTTTATTATTGTCATTTACCGATTTCACACTTTCATCGTAACATTATAAACATATTTTTCAAAACACCAAGTGGTTTAAAAAAATAACTACTAATTATTTACCATCCAGCTAAACCTTCTTATTTTACTCATTAAATCCCCGATTCAAGATAACACGTGGTCGATTTTCAAAGCTACGACACAAAAAACTGGTTTATTTTATCTAATAGATGGAGCCGTCCAGTACCATTTTGAACTTTCATTCAAATTGTATCATTCGTAATTTTTTAACTTATCTGCATTTTGGCTTTTGTTAATTTTAAGTTCTTTGATATATTATGAATCGTTTTGGTATTTGATGTTGTTTTTATTACAATCTCAATGAAATACGATTTTTTTACAAAGTGATCTCGAGTAGCAAAGTAGAAGATCACCTCAACTCAAAAACTGGCTCCATTGAGATCTTTCAAGTGAAAACGCACAAGACTAAGCTAAAGACAGATCTAAAGAAAGGGATCGTATCCTCTATGGGGATAATAAATCTGTATTGCTCATTATCCGCGAATGATTCAATTATTTGTATATAAAGGGTGTTTTTAGAGGTTCATATCTTTAAGTTGGCAACACTGTTTTGTTTGACAACCGGTTTGACAACTAACATTTGCTTTGTCATTAGTTTGGTTTGCCATTTCATAATGAATACTCACGCCAGAGCAACGCTTGCAAATTGTTCAAATTTTTTATCAAAATAATGGTTCAGTTCGTCAAAGTCATCGTGCATTACGTCCATTTTACGGTCGTCATAATCGTCCATCAGAGTGGGTAATTCGGTTAACTATGGATCGTTTTCGCACCACGTATACTCTAAATAATACGCATCCAGTAAGAAGTCAAACAGTGCGTACCGAACAAGCGATAGACACTGTAAAGCGTAGCATTGAGGAAGACCTAAATCAATCAATTCAACGTCGTTCTCAGCAACTGGAAATGTGTCCATCCACTTTATGGAAGATTTTATCTAAGGATATTGGTTTACGTGCTTACAAAATTCAACTTGTGCAGGAATTCAAGCCATTTGACCATCGCAGACGCCGCCAATTTGACCAATGCGCTGAAGCACAAATTGATATTGATGTTAAATTTCCAAACAAAATTTTGTTCAGCGATCAAGCTCAGTTTTTGTTGAATGGGTACGTTAATAAACATAATTTTCGGATTTGGAGTGAATACATCCACAAGCCTTTGGCGAAACACCATTACATCCAGAGAAAATCACCGTTTGGTGCGGTTACAGTCAACGGTAAATGGTATAGACATGATTTCTAACTTTTTTGTACACCAATTGGCTGGCATAAATCTTGCTGATATGTGGTTCCAACAGACCGGTGCCACATGCCACCCAGAGCGGGATACAATTAATTTACGCAAAGAAACATGTGATAAAAGACTAATTTCACGTAATGGTCCTGTTAATTGACCACGGATATCGTGTGATCTAAACTCCATTAGATTATTTTCTTTGGGGATATGTTAAGCCAATTGTCTATGACGAGAAACCAGAGACGACTGAACACTTGGAACACAACATTCGGCGAGTTATTAGCAAGATATGGCCACAAATGCTGCGAAGAGTGATCGAAAATTGGACTTCCAGATTATGCCATGTACGCGTATGTTGCGGCGGCCACATGGCCGAAACCATATTCAAGCATTAATGGCATAGAATAACCTATCCAATATTCAAAATGTTTTTATTTGTTCTATTTTAATTTAAAATTGTGAACCTCTAAAAAACACCCTTTATATAATATCTACTGGCCGCATTTAAATTTGTTAACCAAAAATATCTTTCGTTTCTGTTTTTACACTTTTGGTGTAGCATGGAAGTCTGGTAAATTTCACAAATTATTAAGTCCCAGTAGTAAAACATATCAAACTGATATTAAATGTATAAATGACTTTTTCCAAAAATTTATATTTTTTGACTTTTGGTGGTACATTCCATGAAGAAATTTGGCATCCTCAACGAAATTACTTCAAATTTTATAGTTTCAACAAGGAGCTGGGAGAAACCATAATCGAATGAGTTTAGATCTCGCTCAACGTGATACGAGTACATCCATCGTGTATCAGTTCTTTCGTTAGTTTTACTTTCCAATGAAAGTTAGTTTTTAACTTCCTGACCAGAATTTAGTGTTTTTTTAATGGCTTCAATTAAACATATATACTTTTTCGAAATGATTTCGTATCTCGTAATTCATTCATAATTCCAAATGCTCAAGTACAACAAGCCTCTGGATGTCTCTTACGGTTAGCATCAACCACTCGCAACTAATAGCGACAACTAATCTAACCAGTGCAATGTTCAGATGTTAATTTTAGAATGACTTAATAAATGTGAATAAAACTAACTTTAATCTTCGGGAAAATTTGCGGAAATTGTTTGCAACAACTGGTTCAGTTGTTAATAAAAAAAGCAGAGCTCGTTGTTGGTCAGGACGATATATGGAAAATTTTAAAAGTGAGGGAAGGTGTTGTTATATATATTTAAACAAAAGAGCAAGAGCTTGACAACAAGATCGTTGCAGCTATTTGATCTATGTCTTGATTGATACGTAATCGGAAATTATAATAAAATAAAAATTCTAAACCATTTTTCAAATCCTTTTACCTTCTCGCGTCGCGTGTTTCCCCAAATAAATTCTTAACATTTCATTCTTCTTGTGGTAACCATATAAATTATTTACTTTTGGTTCATTTGTATGTCGTTTCAGCAGAACAACGCTGCGACTTAAAACCCAGATGTCATTAACATATGTTAGTATCAGCTGCACTAGCCTATGTTAAGCAGACGTATAAAGTGTTATAATAATAAATTAAAAAGCATTTGACCGATAGGATCACCTTTCCATACTCGTGATGTATGTATAAGGAGGTCACCGAAAGTTTAAGTTTGCTGCATACCTTGAATTAAGAGACTTCATTAATTCATGACATGATATGATAGAGGCGTACAGGCCAACCAAAACGGCGATCCTAGGTACGCTACCATAATCCTGGAATATCAACAATCAAATAACAAATTATATCTGAATGTGAATAATATTTCAGCATCATGCGGACCCAGGCCCTACCTGCATCTTTAACAGATAATGGTTAGTTAGGAAAGGATGTTAGTCACAGAAACAACTAGGGCGAACCGCATCAAAGTCATTTTCTAACTACTTAAATATATTAAAATATTAGTCTCATTTATATTCACACTCTAGATTAAATTTTGGTAGTTTATTAATTTGGGTTAGTTGTGGTTGAGGTAAAGGATACTAGTATTCATCATATGTATTAGGCATCAGTCATAATAGACTGGTTAGATTATTTAATTCACATCTACGGGCCATATCATCATATACTGCTTGTAACCTTATTTTTCCCTATCTTCCCAACAAACAACAAACACCATCTAACCGAGGGACTTCACGTTCGTAATGACTCGGCGGATACATATGATGACCTAAATATTCCGTTAATATTGTTAAAAAAAACTAAATTCTTATATTTAAATTCATCCACCTAAAAGCAAGGTTAATTTATACCTAACGTTCACACAACTTCACTAAAACATAACCTGAATTCAACCAGAAAGATCGTCGAAAAACCACATTCCATAGCAAAAAGTCTTTGGATCATTAACATTGATTGTATTGAGTTTATGCTCAAAGCGTAAATAATTAAATAATCAAGAATTTGCAATCACAATCTTTCAAGAATTAAGAGTCTTCATTAATTTGCACATAGATATCAGATGCTATCGCACGCCTATTGAAATTTTTAAATAAACTACAAATATGAAGATTTGGTCGGCTGTCCATGTTTCAATAAATTCTACATACATTTATACTCGTGGCTAAGACGCGCTCGCTATAAATAACTTTGCTGCCACTTCGATTTTTAAGCAAACAAAGCTATTCCACGATAGATATTACCATTTAATCGATCTCTTTAATAAGCCTAGTTGGAATGTACAAGCTCACAATGACGAGTGGAATTTAAAAATGCCCGAACCAATTTTGATCAAATTCAGTATTATGGTGGGATTATAAGCCCATCTTAAATTAAACGTAAGGTACTTAAATAGATTAGGTTCGTCAGGCTGAACGAACCTCGACAATGGCTCAGCTAATTTCAATGAAACTTGTCTAATATTGTGAATGTGATATATAATTGAATTTGAGATTTATTTAGTTATTTATTAACAATTTGTTTAGTGAACCCCACACCCCACTTTAAATGTTGAAGTCCATTCCTATAAGGAGCGAAATTCCAAAATATCCCAACTGTTCTCATCTATTCATTCTTTGCGAAAAATATTAAAAATTGATGCAAAAAAACATACGGTTACAATGTCCGGCAATGAAACCAAATAGCTAAAACATTTTGATCCTGTCATTGTTTAGAGAATATCATCCGACAGATCGAGAGCAGAGCAACCCCTTATATTATAAATCAAGTCAGTTCGTTTCCGATAAACTTTCCAAAATAAAGCGGGATTAACCCCGAACCGTAACTAAATACATATTAAAGCCGGTTCTGTACTGTAAAAAAAGATAAAGATTCACGTAGTACCGTAATCGTAAGTCGAAACATTATTAAATGCAACTGACTACTTTTCAGTCATTATGGACGAGCGTTGTCATGCAGCAATATCAGCTTCCGCCTTCCTTGACCCGTAAATGGTCTATTTTCCTCTAGTAATGTTCGGCTGTAACAGTTTGACCAGGTTCCAGAAGCTCGTAGTAAATGACTCCTTTCCAATCCCATCAGACACACAGTAACACTTGGCATGAATATTCATTTTTGGCTTGATGTTAATGGCTGGCCTGGATCATCCCATGGTTTTCTGCGTTTAGGATTATCGTACAAAATCCACTTTTCATCACCCGTAATGATTTTGTGCAAAAAATTCTTCTTTTATACCGAGAAAGAAAATTCATACAGATGTCAACTCTTCGGGTTTTGTTTTCTTTGGTCAGCTTATGACGAACCCATTTTGCTTCCTTCTGTATTTTTCCCATTGCATGCAATCGAAGTGATATTGCTGGGTGATTAACTCTTAACCGTTCTGCAAGCTCTTGCTGAGTTTGGCACGGATTTTCATCCAGTAAAACTTTAAGTTCTTAGTCTTCAAATTGTTTTACTGTACCTGGACGTTTGTTCTGTTTTGTGCACCTGGATCGTCCTTAAGACTAAAACTGCCATCACAAAATTTTGCAAAAAACTTTTTTACTGTTGAATTACTCACAGAATGTTCACTCGAATTAATCAATTACATAGCTTGAGCAGCATTTTTGTTTCGCTTGGAAACAAACAGAATACAACGACGTAAACGTTGCTTATCGACATCCATGTCTTAAAATAGATGCACACGGAACGACAGCTTGTAAATGACTGAAACTTCATAAAAACAGCAATGACTAACCGCATCCCCAATGCAAAAAACTTTTCCTTTTGATTTTTACTTTTACATTATGAAGAGCATACCCAATAGAAACTTATAGAAATAATAAAATTCGAGCTAAACCATACTTCATTATTATTCATTTGTTTACAAAATTTTGACATATTAATTTTTAGCCTCCAAATTTTTCCGAAAATAATTTATTTAAACACCAAATCCATTAAAACTCAAACACATATATTCAAATATAGTTTTACAAAATTATATTACGCAACAAAAAGTTTGTTAGTCAGAATTTTATATTTTTATATTTATCAAAAGGTATTGATTTGGATTTTGGTTCCGTTTGAATCATAAAGGTGCATCCCTAAACACAGTAATCATACAATGCTTCCGTGACGCAAAGGCCGACGGAATCACTATTTGAATTGTATACATTCTTCCAAGTAATGTTTAACCAAATTGAAGTTGATATATCTCGATTTTCACGACGCTCAAGAAACCAAGGGCTGAGCTCATTTTATTTGTAATGTGTTTATCTGTATTATTGAATCACTATACACCATGCCCACTCTAAAAACTTTAAAATATTTAATTATAGGTATTGTAAAAATATTCGCGGTTTTCTTAAAATTGAATTGTTTAAATTGTATTAAAATCGTATTATTTCTGTATACACCATTATAATACACAATTGACAATTTTACATTAAATTCAAAACGCGGTTAACTTCATTGTATTTCTCATAAGGCAAAAGTTAAAAGTGTGATAATTTTTTTCATAAGGAAACCAGGGGATCAAGTCGCGTTCCTTGAAAATATGAAAAGGAAAAGTTTTTTTCATTTTCAATCGAGTAGGTTTGAACTGCCCATCAGAAAATTTAATTTCATACAGTGGAATTTAAAATTGTGTGCGAATAATTCAAACTACTAGATTGCTAATGAAAAAAAATTTTAATTTTCATTATTTCACGAAACGCCATTAGTAAAACCCTTAGCAAAATAACGAACAAAAAAAATGTGTTTTTTAAAATTTTGTCATTCTTTTCTGTAAGGCAAAAGTCATAAGATTTCTATTGGCGATTTGGATGCGTTCAAGTATACTTTAATGCAACCAACTTCAGAGCCGATTTTCTACTTGCACCCTAATAGTTTTGATTGTTTTCTACAGAAAAAATCATGCCAACTGCTAAAATTAAACTTAAATAATTTGTTCTATGAAATCTTAAATTTATTTTGTATTACATATTTGGTGTAAAATATTGCCACTACGGCTAGCATCTAAAACATTAATTTTGTTTAAAGCAAATAGGTCTGTCGAATTATCGTACCGGTCTGAATTCATCGTAAATCGTAAGTCATAATATATCATAACAAAAATACGTATGGAATTAATTGTACGTATGGGGTACGAAATAAAGAACAAATCTATTCCACGATAGATATTACCATTTAATCGATCTCTTTAATAAACCTAGTTGGAATGTACAAGCTCACAATGACGAATGGAATTTAACAATGCCCGAACCAATTTTGATCAAATTCAGTATTATGGTGGGCTTATAAGCTCATTTTAAAATAAACATAAGATACTTAAATATATTAAATTGGTCAGGCTGAACGAAACTCGACAATGCCTCAGCTAATTTCAATGAAACTTGTCAAATATTGTGAATGTGATATATAATTAAATTTGAGATTTATTTATTTATTTATTAACAAACGTTTAGTGAACCCCACACCCCACTTTAAATGTAGAAGTCCATTCCTATAAAGAGCGAAATTCCAAAATATCCCAACTGTTCTCATCTATTCATTCTTTGCGAAAAATATTAAAAATTGATGCAAAATAACATACGGTTACAATGTCCGGCAATGAAACCAAATAGCTAAAACATTTTGATCCTGTCATTGTTTAGAAAATATCATCCGACAGATCGAGAGCAGAGCAGCCCCTTATATTATAAATCAAGTCAGTTCGTTTCCGATAAACTTTCCAAAATAAACCGAGATTTCCGAACCGTAACTAAACACATATTAAAGCCGGTTCTGTACTGTAAAAAAAGATAAAGATTCACGTAGTACCGTAGTCGTGAATCGAAACGTTATTAAATGCAACTGACTACTTTTCAGTCAATATGGACGAGCGTTGTCATGCAGCAATATCAGCTTCTGCCTTCCTTGACCCGTAAATGGTATATTTTCCTCTAGTAATGTTCGGCTGTAACAGTTTGGCCAGGTTCCAGAAGCTCATAGTAAATGACTCCTTTCCAATCCCATCAGACACACAGTAACACTTGGCATGAATATTCATTTTTGGCTTGATGTTAATGGCTGGCCTGGATCATCCCATGGTTTTCTGCGTTTAGGATTAGCGTACAAAATCCACTTTTAATCACCCGTAATGATTTTGTGCAAAAAATTCTTCTTTTGTATGTGAGTCATTCCATTATATTTCAGAGAACCGCCCATAATGACCTTAAATTTAAATTTTTGTTCTTTATTATTGTTGCTCTGACAAAAAAAGACGACACGTATATTTTTATTTTTTATTTTGACAGTCGAAATTCCCGTTATTCGATATGTCAGTTTGAACAGCTTTCGCACTTTTAATATTGTGTCTGTTGAATCAATGTCAACATGCGCAATAGTACAATATTCCAAGCGGTCGATGACACAGTATCGACACGGGTGGAATATTGTATATTGTAGCAAATTCAACAGTTTTTAATTGTTTGTATATTGTATTGTGTGTTTTTGTTGTATATAAATATTGTTGATTTTAAGCGTAAGCAATTTCCATGTATAAAAAACCCGGTTTGTCGAGGTAATAATATAGAATTGAATTATAAAGCATAACAACAGTTGGTTAAATTCTCAGTGAATATTTGGAGCTCACCAGTGGTAAACCAAATACTCACCTAAGTACAGAAATCTAGGCAGAGGCCAGATTTTTACATGGTCCTTCGAGCCTCTAGAACAACCGGCGGATAATAAAATTCACTTTGTAAAGGAATTTTACATTGAGAATTGGAGCTACCACAACAACCGGCAGCCAACGCGTTCCAAAAACATATTGCTACAGGTCAAGATACGTCGAAGCTTCGAACTCACAACAACAGGTATCGAAAAGCAACGGCCAATCAACAACCGGCAAATAAATCAATCTACGCCATACAACAACAGTCCAACACCCCTGTCAATAAAAAGATAGACATGGAGCGGTTATTGCAGCAGCAAAATGACAAGGCAGTAGAGTTGGAGCACATCATCTCGAACTATAAAAAAGATCGTGCAGCTCGGTAAACTAAAAAATATATTGAGGCGAAAATAGCAACTCTCAAAAAGACGTACAACGAATACTTCGATGTGGACAATCAAATAAGAGAGTTCCAGCCTGAACTAGATCCAAAACACCCATACTATAAAGACAGGCAAATAGTATGGGAAAGATTTACAAAATATGTAACGGATTAGGATGGGCGGGGCAAAATAACACGCGGGTAGCTTGAACCGGTATGGGAGGTCGATGGTGGCCCTTCCTAAAACTCATTGAATCCATTACAACAAAGAAAAATCGTATCGTGTCTCGTTTGACAGTCTACAAATTATATATATATATATATATATATATATATATATATATATATATATATATATATATATATATATATATATATATATATATATATATATATATATACTCCGGTAGCATCGTGACTACGCGCCATCACTTTTCCTTCATCACATCAATAAAAAAAACTTAATTTAACATTTTGACAATTTTAATTCACCCCGAAATTAATATTACACGATAGAATTCGTCCGAATTCTAAGAAAAAATTTATCACTTTTAACTAATTATCTAACGAAATTATTTAATTAATACCGTTACCACTAAATAATTATCGACAAAAAAAACTTATCATGCATCAAGTTTTGTGGTCTTATTTGGGATTAGGTAATAGCTAGCAATTTTCAGACATCCGAGAAATTTTACTAGTAATGATAACAATAAAATAAACAAAAAGAAAATGAAAATAACTTAAAAACTACTTAAACTAACTAAATTATACAATTAATAATGAAAAATAATCAAAATTGAGTAACGTATTCCATCAACATAATTTCGTTACTTCTAGTTTTTTTCAGCGATTGAGACACAGTAATCAACACCCGTTAGATGAAGCTACCAATTAATATTAATTTATTTACACCCGGTATGGCGCTTGCGTTATCGCTTTTTATCCTCCGTATGATTTTCGCTTTGGAAAATTTTATCGGATGTTAATCCAATTCGCTCCTTAAAATAATTAGGCCCCCAACGCCTGTAGGGGAGGCAAATAATTCCAACATTAAATATGCTTCGATTAAAGCAATTTAATTATTTCAAGATTCACAAGATAATAAAAAAAACGCTCACCTGTAGGGGACCCGTTAAGTAACCTAATACTATTTACTATATCAGAGCTATTACTCTCTATAGTGTAAACTGGTCAACCAATTGGTCTATAACACTTAGCATATACCACAATTTATGGTCACTTATCACTTCAATTTAAACTGACACCACCGTACAAAATATAATCGTTTGGTTATTATAGATTAATAATAAATGATATGTCTGTTTGCTTTTTGCAAACAAGTAGCGATCTGCTTGGAAGACTGATTCACATTAATTTTATTTTAATTTTCGCTGCTCTTCAGGTAATTAGAAATTCGGGTCTTATGTATGCTCGTCAAAAAAAACATCTTCGGTTGATAACGGATCAGATTATATGATTACAATCAAATACAAACCACCAACGAAACGTTTGGTGTAGGTTGTATTGGAACGAAAATAGAGTACGTCACATATACGAAACCAATAATCAATCATACACAAATAAGTGACAATCAACAGTAATTTTGCCGTTTATTCTCTTTCGCTTTACACAAAGAAAAAACATCCAACCATTCCAAAACTTTACTAACTCCTACAGTAGTTGTATGACACCCTAATTCAAATGTTGCTCCGTAAAAATATTGTTTACGGTCTTAAATTTTGGTCAATCAATTACTACCTATGGCGTTACAAATATGTTGAAGATATGCGTCAACTCCTAAACTCATCATCCTTGCCATCAACGCCAGCCCCAGACGCATCTTCCAAATTCAACTTTTCCGACGAGGAGTAAAATAACAACGACCAAGGAGATGAAACTTCATCAACCAACAAAGCTAATCAATCATCTGAATCATCAAGTAAGGACTACCAGCATCAGTCTGAAAATTCCAGTAAAGGGGTGGCACACAACAACCAGAAGCTGCTCAAGAAGCAAGATGTCCTGATGAGGAGGATGCACAGAAAATTAGAATCGATTGCAGAAGCATTGGACGACAACAACATTCCAATGGAGTTCCTAAAGCTAAAAATGGCTCAATTATCCCAAGAAATGGGGGCAATTGACGATTTGCACATAGAGCTCTTAGTAGAAATGGAAGAGCAAGAGCAAACAGCTCCTTACTTCCAAAATAACTACTATGAGGCTCTCAAGGATAGAGTAGACTCAACAACATTGCGATGGCAGCGCAACCGGAAAGAAGAGACTTCGAACCAGGCTGGAGAAGCCAAGGTACAATTGCCCAAGATAGAGCTAGCAACATTTCATGGCGATTATGAGCATTGGAGCTCCTTCAGTGATATTTTCACCGAACTCATCCACAACAACAATAAGCTATCGGACGCAATCAAAATGACGTACTTGAAGGCAAATCTACAAAAGGGAGCAGCCCAGTTGATCAGTCACCTCTCCACAACTGGTGACAATTACAACAAGGCCTGGGAAATACTGCAAGGAAGATACAACAACCACAGAGTATTAGCAAATAAGTATTTCAACTCATTATTAACTATGCCAACAATACATGCACCATCAGCGGGCAGCAATTCGTAATTTGCATGGTACTACAGTTGAAATATTACACAACATCAACTAGTTAAAATTACACTCTCCTTTTGAACCCCTAATGATGTTCATTCTAGGCAAAAAGCTAGACCCGGAAACCACTAAGCTCTACGAAACATCATTAGAGAATCCAAGAGAAACTAGACGAATCAATGAATTCTTCAGCTTCATAGGATGAAGATTCCAATCGCTAGAGGCTATGGGGTCCACCAAGGTGGTATACGCACAACCGCAACCAACGGTACCACTGAAACCGGTACACGCTACAACCGTAGACAGCCAGTGTGTAGTAAAGGGATGCAAAGGAAAGCATCAGCTGCAAGACTGCAATCACTTCAAGCTAATGCCAACGTTAGACAGAAGCAAGTTGGTCAGCGAAACAACTACTTGTGTACGTTGTTTAACGCGACATCCAAGGAGTAACCCATGCAGATCCGCAATACGATGCATTGTGTGCCAAGGACATCACCACACTCTTCTGCATGGTAACAACAAGGCATCAACCAACATGAGGTCAACACAAACTCTAGTAGTTAAACAACAAGGACCTGTATTACTACCAACAGTAATAGTTAGAGTAGCAACGGACACTGGACATCTCACCACAATGAGAATTTAGTTTAATTAAACAAATTAACTCAACAACTACCAGAAGCTGATATCGACAATAGCACATGGACCCATCTCAACAACATAAAACTAGCAGATCCACACTACAATTTATCTCAACCGATTGATATCATACTAGGCGCAGATTATTATCCATTAATAATAGCTAACAACATTATCAATGGTAGCCACCGAGAGCCAATGGCGCAGAACACAGAGTTCGGATGGATTGTAATCGGCAGCATGAGTACATCCGAGTAAGAAGAGCCAGGGTGACGACAAAATCAATCGAAGAGCAATTAAAATTATTTATAGGTGTTTGATAGCATTCCTGAAGAAAGGAGCCTTACAGCAGAAGAAAATCAAGTTGATTAGACATTTCAAACCACATTGAGTCGACACACAGATGGACGATTTATAGTAAAAATTCCGTTTAAGGACGATCACGTCAAACTTGGAGAATCTAGGAAAAGAGCAGCAGCCAGACTTCTGCAAATCGAAAGAAGATTTGTCAAAAATCCGGACTACGAACAATTATATAAACAATTCATGCAAGAATATATAGATTCGAACCACATGGAGTTAATACAAAAAAAGCCAGAAGTTGAGGGCGTCGATAATATGTATTACATACCTCATCATGGCATTATCAAACCAGACAGCTCAACGACCAAGCTTCGAGTAGTGTTTGATGCATCATCAAAAACAACAACTGGGGTCTCGTTAAACGACATCATGATGACCGGGCCCAAGAAGATTTGGCCGACATACTACTAAGATGGAGGAAACACAAGATTGTCATGACAGCCGACATCGAGAGTGTTCCGTCAAATCTGGCTCAACACAAACGACCAGAACTATCACCGAGTATTATGAAGATAGAACCCTTCCGAGCCGATAAAAGGCTAAAAACAATAACATACGGAACTACCGCTGCCAGCTTCCTAGCGGTAAGAACATTGATTCAACTGGCCAAGGAAGGAGCCAATACTCACCCAAAAGCAGCTAAAATAATGATGACCGACTTCTATATGGACGATTTACTCACTGGCGCAGACAGCATTGACGAGGCTCTACTGGTGCTGCAAGAACTGCAAGCCCTCACAGCACAAGGTGGATTCAATTTGAGAAAATGGGCATCCAACGCTCCCAAAATATTGCAAAGCATTCCTAGAGAGCAACAAGCCAACGGAAATATTCAAATAAAATAAAATGACACCATTAAAACGTTGGGAATACTATACAAACCGGCGGAAGACATTTTCGAATTCGATATAGCCGAACTGCAGCTGGCCAACAACCAGCACACCAAGCGCTCATTCCTAGCTAACTCTTCAAAGCTCTTTGACCCCATAGGATGGCTGTCGCCGACAACAATCACGGCCAAGATCATGATGCAGGATGTTTGGAAAATGGGAATAAGCTGGGATGAACAACTACCAGAAAGAATAAGTACCAAATGACAGAACTACAAAGATGAGCTGAATGAGATTTCAAGAATAAAAATTCCAAGATGGCTCAGTACAACGTCTAGATGCAAAACGGAACTACACGGTTTTGCTGATGCGTCAGAGCACGCCTATGTGGCAGTGGTTTATTGTAGGACAATAGATGACAACGGTAAACCAGCAGCTCAGCTATTAATGTCCAAAACACGTGTTGCACCAATCAAAACGAAGCTATCAATCCCTCGCCTCGAGTTAAATGCAGAGTTATTATTGGCAAAATTAATGAAACACGTTCAAGATACCATGAAGCTTGAAAAACGTTAATACATACGCTTGGTCAGATTCAACAATAACACTCTGGTGGATTAAAGGAGACTCAAGCGGCTTCAAAACGTTTGTGGCAAATAGAATCTCGACGATCAAGAAGACATTACCAACAGCAACTTGGCATCACGTGAAGTTTCAGGAAAATCCCGCGGACGCCTCACGTGGCATAACACCCAAGCAGCTCATTGACAACAACTTATGGTGACATGGATCAAGCTTCCTTACAACTATGCCACCGCAGTGGAATACTGAAGAACCCGTTCCGGATCCACCATCAGACTTACAAGCAGAGTTGGAAGAAAAGAGAGTGCTGGCGACGGTAATAAAAAGGCCGCACATACTTGCAGTTATTTAGCAGACTGTCTACATACAGCAAAATCAAGCGCACGGTCGCATACTGTCTACGATTCATAAATAACTGCAAACAAGGAAATCGTAACAAGGGTTGGCTAACCGGTAATGAACTTAAGGCAGCAGAAACAACAATTATAAAAATAACACAAGAGCAAGATTTCGGACCAGAAATCACCCGCATGAACAGGGACAGAAGGCTAGAAAAGGGCAGTAAGCTAGGTTCATTAAACCCCTTCCTAGACGGCGAAGGCTTACTTCGTGTGATGGGACGTCTCCAAAACTCCAATCTGACAACCGCCAGCAAACAGCCTGTAATTCTAAGCAAAAACAACATAATTACTCAACGGATAATTGAGGAAACCCACCAAAACACATTACATGGTGGCACACAGCTTACCCTTGCAATGCTGAGACAGAAATATTGGATCATCGATGGGAGACGAGCTGTAAAACAAGTGATACAAAAATGCATAACCTGGTTTTACTACAAACAAAACCACATGGAACAACTAATGGATAGTCTACCATCAGCAAGAGTGAGCCCGGGAAGACCGTTTTCTAAAACGGGAATCGACTATGCAGGACCCATCCAGCTAAGAACCACCAAGGGTCGGGGTAACAAATCCTATAAAGCAGGATTGCATTGCCCTATTCGTGTGCATGACAACCAAGGCCATACACATTGAGAAAGTGAGCAGCCTAACAACAGAGACATTCATAGCGGCCTACAAAAGATTCGTTTCTAGACGAGGGCTTTGTACTGATAGTCTCTGACAACGGAACCTATTTTGTGGGTGCAAATTCCGTAAAGAAGAAGACGTACAGTTCAGCTATGACCACAATACCCGACGACGTAGCAGCTATGTTAGCCAGTGATGAAACGACATGGCACTTCATACCACCTCATACCCCACATTTTGGCGGAATATGGGAAGCAGGAATAAAATCCGTGAAATTTCATCTTAAGAGAGTAATAGGAGATTCAACTCTAACATTCGAAGAATTAACCACTCTCACCACTTAAATCGAAGCGGTCCTCAATTCTCGGCCGCTGGTTGCACTAACCAACGACACAACGGATACAACATCGCTAACACCAGGACACTTTCTCATTGGAGATGCTCTTAAGGCGATGCCGGAAGCGACAACCAGCAACATAATATTAAGAACAAGACTTTTGGAAGCGATGGTCTTCTGAATACATTCACCAACTTCAACAACGGAGCAAGTGGAAAACCTCCCAGCCAAATTTGGCAATAAACGATCTAGTATTGGTGAAGGATGATCAACTACCCCCAACCCGATGGAAACTGGGACGGATCACAGACACTCACGGCGGAAAAGACGACTTGCTACGAATAGTAACAGTAAAGCGTAAGGACGCGACCTACAAGCGACCAATAATTAAGCTGTGCAAACTCCCTATTAGCGACGATCCAAGTGAGATATTACCTACGAAGGCCATTGCATCGCTCAAAGAAACAACCACCGGGAAGGCCATTGCAATTACAACTCAAAACAACAAGCCGGTATCCAGGCAACAACCTCACCGTCGAACCAAAACGACAGGAAAAATAAACCACATGGCACTAGCCATCCTTTCAGTGTGCTGCCTATTTGGTTTCGTGAGCACCAACATCGAAATAAGGCCGTTCAATCATTCCATTGGGATACATTTCGAGGAATTGGGCAAGTTGGAGATTGTGGCGACAAAATGGACATTAGTTGTTCAATACAATTTATCTTCCTACTGGGAGGAAATTGACAACTTAAAAGAGCCCTCATAGAGTTACAATCAGTTTGTAAGGAGCTGTCCGGTTTAATGCCCCTATTATGGTTTTCGCCTACGCGTCACTAGGCGACGATGAGTCGCCGTGTTTATATTTTGGTATTATGATTCTCGCCGTGAGAGCGATGTGAGAGAGTGATGTGTAAAAAACGATCGTCTAAAATTTTTAGGTGATGAATGTAATGTAGTACGAATAAAGTTTTTGAAGGTTACAGGACAAATAGAAAATAATGGCTACCAGCGATAATGTAAGTTTTTTTTCAATAATTTTTACGCTTATAAATAATTTGTTTACCAATTTTATATATATATTATATATATAAATATAAATATATATATATATATATATATATATATATATATATATATATATATATATATATATATATATATATATATATATATATATAATTTATATATATAATATACATATATATAAAATTGGTAAACAAATTATTTATAAGCGTAAAAATTATTGAAAAAAACTTACATTATCGCTGGTAGCCATTATTTTCTATTTGTCCTGTAACCTTCAAAAACTTTATTCGTACTACATTACATTCATCACCTAAAAATTTTAGGCGATCGTTTTTTACACATCACTCTCTCACATCGCTCTCACGGCGAGAATCATAATACCAAGAACAAATAACGACCAAAAATAATGCGGCGACACATACTCTCTCGCCAAAATAAAGGTGAGAACCATAATACTAAAATATTGCTCACACGAATCTAAGTATCACGGCGAAAGAGTGGTGAAGCGATGGTGAGGCGAGAACCATAATAGGGGGGTAAAATGCGACATCATTTTTCAGCAACTCTTATTTCAATATAATTATTTGATAGCAGACAATGAGTTACTATTTGAAAGTATGTAATAAGAATCGTAAACGAATGAAGCGATGCCTCGGTGACTCACTGGGCCTTGTGGAATACTCACTCAGCGAGAAGCTGACAAGTATGAATCCTATTTTGAACAAATTAACAGTGACGAAAATTATCTCTTGACTCTTATCAAAAATCAAACAACTATTGTGGATAACACCATCAATTTGGTAAAACAAAATACGAACCTCACCACGGCATCTATAAACAACTTAATTAAAGACCAACATCGTGTGCGGCAGGAAATGTTGCAGTTAAAAGAATATAGAACGTATGAAGACAGAGTGCGATCAACGCTAATGACCATTTTTGAAATGATGCTAGTTCTAAAGAGCCTCCAGGACACGCAACAAGGATTACTCAACGTGATTTATCATGCTCATCAAGACGTCCTGCATCCATCCATACTTACCCCAAGTCAGTTGGAAGAAGAGCTACAATTCATTCGACAACACGTGCCGGTGACCATTACTCTACCAGGACACGACATTCACGACCTCCACCATGTATATAAAAGCATGCAAATCCGCAGCCGAGTAACTGAAAAAAATGTAATAATTGAAATCACTTTACCACTGTCGTTCGTGTGGGACTATACACTAATATATGTAGTCCCAATTCCCAACAACATCCATGGAGGCACTCAGTCACAAATCATTAGCTCCACTGACTATATAGCAATGGACAATCGGCGTGTACACTTCGCATTATTAACCACAGAAGACGTATATAAATGTCAGGTATTTAAGCCTGTACATCTCTTATGCGAAGTATCACAAATTATCAACACTCCTTCAAATCAAACGTCATGTGAGGTAGCGATATTACAACGAAAGAACGAATTGGACACCGTATGCGGCACTAGATCAACAAAAGCTAGTAATCATTGGATCAAACTTCACGCTGCCAACCAGTGGATATATGTGATATCCAACGAAATCACAATCGATGTCATATGTGGGTCTAGAATTCAATCTTACAACATCGTAGGTTCCGGTATAGTGGAAATCGGATCCGGCTGCGTGCTCAGAGACTCTGACGTTCAAATAATTGCTGTAGAAACAGCTAAACACAATATTAATAAATTGGCTCAGCACGCAACTCATTTAATGCATAGGGCTAACAACCTACGGGAATTCAGTGCTGTGGTCAAAAATAAAGCGAACGAGATGGATCAATTGAACTTATTCCGGATAGGATGATCAGCTTGAATCATTGAAAAATGATGAAATGAACAGATTACCTTCCATCATCAGAGTGCTCATCATATCCACCATTACGCAATGATCCACTTTATTTTGGAGTGCTGTAGTAATAGGAGTCATCTGGGTTGCAAACAAATTAAGAGGAAGATGCATTGCAAACCACCGTCCGCCGTCTCCTCTAGCGAGAGCCAACGAAAGCATAATTTAACAGATGTGCGACATCAGCAAAGCCCGGGAATATTTTGAATCAATGTCAACATGCGCAATAATACAATATTCCAAGCGGTCGATAACACAGTATCGACACGGATGGAATATTGTATATGTAGCAAATTCAACAGTTTTTAATTGTTTGTATATTGTATTGTGTGTTTTTGTTGTATATAAATATTGTTGATTTTAAGCGTAAGCAATTTTCATGAATAAAAAGCCCGGTTTATCGAGGTAATAATATAGAATTGAATTATAAACGCATAACAACAGTTGGTTTAATTCTCAGTGAATATTTGGAGCTCACCAGTGGTAAACCAAATACTCACCCAAGTACAGAAATCTAGGCAGAGGCAAGATTTTTACAGTGTCTATATATAAAATGTTGTATTTTCCGTTCTGTAAAAGATATTGTTTTCGTTTTTACTACGTTAGAAAGGTGAATATTTATGGTTAACAAATAAATTTAAAAAATTCACAGTACCGTTATTTTCGAAGTTATGGCAAGTTATATGTGCGCACGACTTTTTACCGCTAGAGGGCGGAGCTACCAAAATCTTAATACTATTTATACAGGGTTTGAAAGGTAGAGGTTCAGCCTTTTAAACAAGCTATAAATCTAGTTTGGCTATTACATGACTTTAAAGTTGGAAAATTACAAAATTTTTATTTTTTTCGTTGTGAATGTGAATCAAATTTAGGGAAAAGGGCGACATATATGCTATTCCTAGGAATAACTTTGATCACAATTAAGTAGAGCATCAAATGAGTCTAAAAGCAAAACTTTATGTTACATAATTTGAGCACCACAGGATTTTAAAAATTAAAACGTTATTTTTTTGTTCAGTTTTATTATACATTACAAGTTCGTTTAAAGTTAGAAGAAAAGAGAATTTCTCGACCCTGCACTAATTTTATGATTTTAAAACACAATAATACAATAATTGAAATGAGTCAACAAGCACAAATTAAGAAACACATCTAAATATTACAAAAATAATTTTTCCTCATAAACAACTTTTATTTACAACTATTGAATTGGAAAACATTTTAGCATTAATAAAGTTTAAATCGGCATTTGGTGTTACCTGAAAAATTTGTCTAGTATTTTTAACTATGTTAATATTACGAAATTTCTTATTAAGTAACATTTTAGTTGATGTGTATTCTAATTTAGATACATAGTCAAAGTGCACGGACTTGATGTTACTTCTAAATTTACACTATTTAAAAAATTCTTCTGGATTATTGAAGACTGTCGGCAACAGTTCTCAATGATGCTAATCTAGCGGTTCTCTTAATGGCGCCTCCTATACCATCTGATGGTCCCGTTCCATGGCTAGAATCAAAGAAATTCCATTCGCAGTCAACGCCAAAATCCGCCTTGTGATAGTTGATGTTTACAAAATTTTTCTTATTTTTGTATTGGGATACAGTTCCATCAGAAAAATAATATAATTTCGTCGGATTTGGATATTCAGACCCCATTTGCTTGTACAAATTTTATAAATTTCGTTTGAAAAGTGAACACTGCTACAGTATCATGCGTATCTTCTTCTGAAATTACTGCGTAGCAGAGTATGCTTATTGAACCTGTTGCTGATTTATAGTAGGCTACGATCGGAAATAATGGTGCTTGCGGTGTAAAATAATGTGCTGCTTGTACTTCATTCTGAGTGACAAATTTAAAATTTTCCGAAAAATCCAAAATCACTACATATTCTCCTTCTTGTAAATTACTTTTTACTGACTTTATATATCTTGACTGTTCTTTGGTTTTGTAGTCATGTTTGTGAAGTGCTGCTAGGCCGAATTTTGAAGATTCTGATAAAATATCAGCAATTTCGTCAACTGAAGACGTGATCTTTATCAGTTTGTATATATTTTGAACGGAAATCCAATTATTGTATGTCACTTCATCTGTTACTCCAGATTTTGCAGCATGTTTCAGTTGTTCTATAAATTTATACACCAGACCGTTACATTCTCCACATTTACCTGTAAACAAAGATAAAAGTAACGTCCATTTAGACCAATTTTAAATATTTTCGAATTGCATAATATAACTAATAATCTTACCTTCACAACAATCCCACGTCAAATTTTCACAGGATATGTTCTTTAATAACTGTTTTTCATTCATAATGGCAGGATCGCAATTTAAATTTTTTGATATAACCGGACATAATAAATTGTTATTCTGATGAATTATGCACACACAAACATTATGTGTTCCTGGTTTTCCAGCTAATATGCATTTTTGGGCGAAGCTCGGCAATTTAGAAAATCCAATATTTTGATTTGGATTTTGTTCCAAAAAATGTTGGTATACCTCGGATAAGTTGCATAAAACTAGCAATTTCTCTTTTTAATGCGGCCTCCATCAAGATCAGGAACACTAATAAAGTCGTGGGTTCCAGGAAGCTGACGACTGACGTCCATACTTCTGTAGAATTGCTCTATTAATGTAATTGTTTCAGGAGATACTTTTTGGCTTTTTCAGCCAATGCTTCGCTAACGGCTCTAGATTGTTGTTTTATATTTTTATGATTTTCCAATTGAAATGGATTACAACACTGTGGATTTACCATCTTTTACTTTACGAAAAATATCTCACTTAAAAATTTACAAGAGCACTACTACATCGTATAACTAAGTAAAGTAAACATTTATTCATCTATTTATATTGAGAACTGTAAAAGTTTTAAATGTGACATCTTTTATTGCCGTCAGATTCACTTATAGTTGACAATAGCAAAGATTGGAAGAGGCGTATTGAACCATATGCTTCGAAACAAAAAATGTATATTCGAGTAGAAACCTTAAATCACGAAAACTACCTAAACTGCATTATACTAGACATATATAAAACAATGAGATACGTACCATAGAGAGTAAAATAAAATGACTCATATAATATGTATAACAAACAAAATAAACAATAAACTTAACTCATAGGGCTAATAAATTACGTCATGCTAGTGCAATTTTGATGATAAGGACGTTGTGTTTTAGGTTACCTTAGCCATGATTCATCCGGTACAATAAACTTTCTAACAAAGTTGGCTTTCCTAGATATAACAGC